>JAVYIG010004525.1:0-159109 GCA_035222895.1 Strongylocentrotus droebachiensis | reverse complement strand
TACTTTAATCTGTTAGGAGAAGAAAGATTGCTTGAATTCATATTTCGCAATTCTTGACTTCGCTTACTTCCTCGACCTAAATCATTGACGTCATTGTTGATGATTATTTCTTATTTCTGTACATAGCGTAGGTTGAAATAGCATCGTAAACATGCTCGCATATAGACTGTTTTAGACTTTGTGGAAATCAAGTCAAGGGTATAATTTCATTGCACAATCATATATTCCGAAGAAATCATGTTCGGGTTTATGATTTTTTTTCTTCCCGCGCGTTTCATGTAGGTGATGGGCAAGCCTATTGAACTTGCCTTTGGTTGATTTTTCGGAAAGACTTTGCGATTGTGATCAGAGAGCCTCATAACATGCTGAGACGAATTCTGAAATGTTGGAAGTTAAGGGGTGCGAAATGTTTGAAACAGCGTTCTATAAAGGGAATCAGAGTATAGATATTGTAATTCGTATTTTAAGTTCATGTTTTAAAATATTTTGTTCGCCTTTATGAAAATGATATTGTTATAATGAAATTGTTTATAGTGGTTTAATGTACATAAAATGAAAGTACATGTAATGATAATATCGTATTATGTCATTTATTTTCTGTAACCGACATGTCATTTTTGTTTCCTTTATGGTGTTTGATATTTTCTTTTCATGTTTATTCATTTTAAAAACAGCAATGACGTAGCTGAGTCTTGCCGATTTTCTTCTCTGTTGAGGTTTATGTTAGAAAATAACGTATTCGGTTACAAGATTAACGCTTTTAAATGGTTCATGTACATCATGTTGTTGCCAGGAGGCTGTGGAGGGGATCCAGCTGGCGGCGAGGGGGGGGGGCAATTCGTGAGACTGAAATCTTTAGCGCCGCTAAATATTTGTGCTCAACGGGGGTAGGGGGTAGTGAGCACTAAAAAATAAAATCCTTTTGGGGGACCAGGGCCCTCACCCCTGGCCCCGTGCCCCCTCCCTGGATCTGCCACTGGTTGTTGCAGTGTTTGGACATATCATTAGGCCTATTCACAATTTGAGTTGAGTTGAGTTGAGGTTCTATTATCCAAACGTTCAAATACAGTAATAAAACAATAATAAATGTATGTTTAACAAATGTAGTGTTATCCCCATATCCCAAATATTCTAGAATATGATTATGATCAGGGGTGGTGATCCTGAGGGAGAGGGTGACAAGTTCATCCCTGAAAGTCTGCACGAAATTCAGATTAGATATACAGTGGATATGTTTAGAGGATAAGGTAATATCAATTTTATCCCGTCATGCACGCAGGAACCGATAAACCTATAGTCTCTGGGCACAGCCTCTATAGTTCCGAAACATTTGAACCATTTAAAAACTTCAACATTCTGAAAAAAGTGTAATTTCTATATCTCTTACTGTATTTTCTCCGAAACGATTCCATACGTAAAAGCTCCGTTTTTGTTCAAGGACCTCTATTTCTAACTGAATAAAGAAACGTACATTCCCTACATCAATTCATTTTCGTATATGACTGTCATCGTTTATTGTATCATTAATTGTTACGGCAAAGAATAGGTAATCGAGTATAATTATACAAATTGTCATCAGCAGCTTCATTATCATCTATTTCTTCTTCGTCGCCGTCTTCTTCTTCTTCCATTTCTTCTTCTCCTGTCTCATTATATTTCTCTTTATCTGCCCCTTCCCCGTCTCAGGCCCTCCGGCCCTCCCTCCATCCCTCCCTCCCTCCCTCCCTCCCTCTCTCCCTCCCTCCCCTCCCTCCCCCTTTCTCTCTGTCTCTCTCCCTCTCTCTGCATGTACATGTATCATTTTTGATAAAATAAAGTAAAATTGGCTGCTGTTGACGGCGGTATAAGATACAGAAACAACCAAAAACAGTATTAAGCCGAAATACCAGTCATCCTGGTCATATTCTTCTTGAGCAACAAAAAAGAAAACCAATTTTTGTTCTCTTTTTGGGGGGCCAGGGGGGCATTTTCATTTTTGGTTTAAAAAAGGTCAACTTAATATTACCACCTTTTTTTAACCTGTTTTTTTTTTTGCCAGGGAGTGGGCCCTTGCCCGTCGCCCCCCCCCCCCGTGCATGGAGCCGCCCCTGGTTGTCCTATATTTATGTTTATCCTCCAACAGCTACCACTTGCTTAATCTAGAATCTGGCAGATTTACTTTTGATCTCCACCACACAAACGCAATTCGGCCTCCAATTACTCACTGCTAGCCGAAGATTCCGATTACGACGCCCGGCGAAAATTTTCCAAGGATTGGCCATATGGTTGGCGGGGTCGTGTTCAATCCCTCCTGTTATACCGCAAAGTTTCAATTTCTTAGTTAGTTACAGGAGGTGAAAGTGTTAGAATTTCTTTTTCAGCTCATATATGACTCGCGCAGGTGACTATTTGTTAATGGTCGCAGAAATTAACGAAGATTTCTGTCCAAACAGAAATTCTACGAAAGATTGTTTCAAGACATGATCGACATATATTTGATGAAGTAAAACTATATAGCTTACATTTTATGTAATAATCGAAGAAATTGAAATGTCGAGGTGTGTTCCAGATATGGTGGTAGGTGCAGGGGCGTCGCCAAAGGGGGGGGGGTGGGGTGCGACACCCCTCCACCTGTCAGGATATTGTCGGTAAAATTGCGCTGCCGTCGGGAAAAAAAAAAGAAAAGGGGGAGGGAAAAAAAGAGAGGTAAAGGGAAAGAAAAGAAAAAAGAAAAGGAAAATAAAAGAAAGAAAGGAAAAGAAAGGAAAGAAAAGAGAAGAAAGAAAGAGAAAAAATGAAAAAGAGGGAGCAGAGGAAAGAAAGGAAAAGAAAGAAAAGGGAAAAAAAAGAGGGAAAAAAAGAGTAAAAGGGAAACAAAAGAAACGGGGGTGAAAGAGAGGAGAGAGAGGAGAGGTAAGAGCCTGAGAGAGGAGGAGTGGGAGTAAAAGAGAGAAGGGGCTTGTTGGGTGGAGTCGTCTCGTCGAGGGAGCAAGAAAGACACGGTCAAATATGTTGCTATGTCGGGTCAGCTGTGTCGGTATTCTTGCTCGATCCTCGTGTATTATATCAATGCAGAAGTTGGAAGTCGGTGAGATGTATATTGTCGGTCGGCCGACAAGTTTTTTTTTCCACTACGAACTGTGACTTTTTATCCGCTGTGACGACTTCAAGAGTGACTACAACTACAATACTTGTATTTTCTCGAAGTTTCACTTTCCTATAATATCAGCTAAAGAAATCAGAGGTTTAACATTTTCGGGGAAAATAAATTCAAACAAGGTTTAAGAGTAAACAACGGTACGACGAATCGTCTTCCTTTCTCTATATCTTCATGAAACGCCCGAAAAAAAATCCGCGCTTCGCGCGGCAGGGGAAAACTGAATTCAGACAATTAAGGCTTATTAAGAGTCGAAAACGGTACAACGAATCATCTTCTTTCTCTAATAATTTAATGAAACGCAAAACCCTTCGCGCGGAAGGGGGACGACTAAATTCAGATAAGGATTAAGAGTCGAAAACAGTACACCAAATAGGGCTTATTAAGAGTCGAAAACGGTACAAACGAATCGTCTTCTTTCTCTAATAATTTAATGAAACGTCAAAGCTTCCGCGCTTCGCTCGAGAGGGGGAAACTGAATTCAGATGAATAGGGAGTAATAAGAGTCGAAAACGGTACGACGAATCGTCTTCCTTTCTCTATATTGTGATGAAACGCCAAAAATTCTGCGCTTCGCGCGAAGGGAGAAAACTTCATTTAGACGAGTCGAGAACGGTACAAGGAATCGTCTTATTTCTCTAATAATTTAATGAAACGCCAAAACTTCCGCGCTTCGCGTGGGAGGAGAAGAAACTAAATTAAGACAAGGATTAACAGTAGAGAACGGTACAGCAAATCGTCTCCTTTTCATAATAATTAAATGACACTTCATAATTCAATTCAATTCAATTCTGGTTTTATTGTAAACAAAAACATACTGAATAAAAAGTCCGGAGACTCATACAATTCAGTTTACAAATTAAAAATACATTCAAGAATAAAGAAATCAATACTTTTAGCAATCTTTTTGTTTTATTAATTACTGATTCTAATGAACTAAACAACTAATTTCAAACAATCGTGAAGTAATACATGTTCTAATTGTACAATTAAAACGTTTAAATATTAAAATAAGTTGTTACCATTATCTAAATGTCATATGTAATTTTGTAATACACTTTCAAATTAATAAGTAGTCTTTTTTAAGCCTAGTTAACATTTCTTTAAAAATATATTTATATATAGATGATTATCCGAGAGATATGATAATTCAAAATATACAATTTATGTTTACTTACAGAGTATAGTTCTAACATTTTACAGGTAGTATGAAATTAATCTGATTAATTGGCATGACAAGAAATTAATTAATTACATCTTGGTCACATATTATGGTCATAATATTGAGTGAAAATATCTATAGATTTGAATTCAGGATTCGTGTGAAGTGGGGAATGGGAGACTGCCTGTAACGTTCTGTTCTCATTTTGGGGGTATTGAGCTGGAGAGAGTTGCGGAGAGTGCGTCGTGAGATAGTTTGTCTGGTTTCAGGTAAAAGATGGCGGTGGCGGTCTGAGATCAGCAGGGACTTAGCAAACTTTTCGCAAAGAACAGAGCGTCGTTCAGACAGTCTGACAACACTCAGCGACTGCAGAAGTTGAGCATAAGACATTGTGTCGGGAAATGTACCAGTGATAATACCCAATGCTCTCCTCTGCAGTCGCTCAATGCTGTTTACTTGGACAACCGTTAAACTAGATGACCAAACGGGTACACCAAATTCAAGACACGGACGAATGTACATCATGTATATCAATACCAAGTCCAGAGTGTTGACACCGTTCCTTTTCAGTTTACTCAGTACATATAGTTTGCGTGATGCGTTTTTGACGATGGTTTTGATGTGTAGATCCCATTTAAGATTATCTTGGATTGTTATACCAAGTAATTTCATATAAGAAACCACTTCAAGCTGATTACCATTGATCTCCAAATGGGGGGCAGGCGGTGCATTACGCAAGAATGAGATCAGCATGGTTTTGCACTTCGTTGGATTGGGCCTCATGTCGTTTATTTCACACCAATCAACAAGATAATCAATGTGTGTTTGTAACTGCGGAGGGTCCGACTTGTTGACAACCTCTAGAAGGCTTAGATCATCAACATATTTCCAGCGGTTTTCTGTAGACAACGCGGCATCATTAACCATTATCAGGAAAATAATGGGTCCTAGTTTAGTTCCCTGAGGAACACCACAAGTGAGGTGGGAAAGATTTGATGTAACCCCGCGATAACGAACAGTTTGCGTTCTTTGCGTCAGGAAACTACAGATAGTCGGGAGAATGGAGCGGTCAACTCCTATGTCAATCATTTTTCTGATTGCTGTGACATGGTTGATATGATCCCCGGCCCCCCCCCCCCCCACTCAGTGTTATTTAGGGTACGCATATGCTCGTACCCTCTTTTTGAAAGCATCCCCTATCTGAGGACTGCCAACATTTCCGAACCCCCCTTTCGCGGGCTTTTCCTGCCTTGGAGACCCCCCTAAATCAGGAAAAATGCTCAATGTACCCCCCTAAATTCGGAATAATTTCTCAGGAGTCCAAAGAGATGAGAGAAAAAAAAGAAAAACACCCCCTTTTTAAAGAAATCTCCGGGTGAAAAGTCAAATACACCCCTTTTTTTACAATTCTCGGGCCGGACTTTGTCGCATGAAAAATACCCCTTTACCGGACATTTTGGCAACACGCATGCGGTCATTCCGACCTCTGAGTGGGGGGCCGGGATATGATCGAAAGCTTTACTGAAATCGATCATGCATAAGTTAACATACTTCCCAGGTCGGTCAATTCCCCGATGAGCATTATCCAAGAGACTGATTAAGTAGTGGCAAATTGATGTTCCGGGCATGTTCCCAAACTGTTGGGGATCAATAGCATGGTGCACATCTTCAATAATCCAACGGGCAAGGAATCCCTCAAACACTCGTGCTAATACTGACGTGATAGAAATGGGCCTCAGTTGGTCAGGTGACGTTGCCGGCCGGACCTTAGGCACTGGACACACTGATGCATTTTTCCAGATATGCGGGAAACATCCATTTTTCAAACAGCAGTTGAAAATGTGGGTGAGCGGCTCAGACAGCTCGTACGCAAATTCCTTGATGAGGCGTGTTGGGCAGTCATTCGGGTGACCAGCCTTGGAGACATTGACTTTTTGTAGGCATTCAAAGACCTTTTGTCGCTCGATGATTGGAGGTGGTGTCGGCGCAGGGAGGTAATCCGGCAATGAAGCCAGGTCGAGAGATGGAAGGGCCGAGCAAATCCGGCTAAAACGTCAAAGCTTACGCGCTTCGCGCGAGAGGGGGGGGGGGGGAAGGAAAACTTCATTTAGACAAGTATTAACAGTCGAGAAAGGTACAATAAATGCGTACAATTGCGCATATACAAGTACTATACACTGTTAGAACAAGTATTACAATTTTTAATCAAGTTGGTTAAAATTTTAATCAACCACGGATTACCAGGTGAATCACACAATCGTTGGTTAAACTTTAACCAACAGCCTGTTGATTAAAACTTTAACCTGTGGTTGATTAAAAATTTTAATCAATTATTGGTTAAAAAAATTTGCTCAATGTTGGTTAAAATGGTGTTGATTAAACTTTAACCATTTGTTGATTAAAACTTTAATCTTTTGTTGGTTATTTATGCTTTGTTCGGGGCTGATTCACATGTTGTTGGTTAAACTTACATGGGTCGTTGGTTAAAATTGTAACCAACGTAGGTTAATTATTTTTTGATTCACACGATGTTGGTTAAACTTTAGTGGGTTGTTGGTTACAGTTATAACCACTGTTGGTTAAACTTACGGGGGTTTGGAGGTCTTATCCTCGTGTTTGCAGATAAGAAATGGTTTAATATGATTATCATCAATGCTAAGATTGGAAGGAAGAAATTAAATAAGGTTCTTGCTCAAATTAAAAACGCTTTGTGTCCCGGCCCGTAGGTTGTAGCTCAGCCAGTAAGTGCAACGGATGACCTACCCAAATTGCATGCATGAAGACGTTTCACTTCATGATGACATCTTATTTTATATTTAATTGTTTCAAACAATTAGATACAATTAGATTTAAAAAATAAGATTATTATTCATGCATGCAATTTGGGTAGGTGATCCGTAATAGGCCTACACTTCTCCTTCTTTAATTGGGTCTGCATCCTTCACGGTTGAAGATTCTTGCAGACTGATGAGTGTGTGTGTGCTTACGTTAGCCAGGTGCACGGTGCAAGAAAAATGCTACTTATTGGTTGAGCTACGTACAGCCTAGGGGACACAAATCGTTTTTGATTTGAGCAAGAACCTTTTTTCACTTCTTCCTTACAATCTTAGAATTGATGATGATAATATTAAAAGAATTTCTTACCTGAAAACACGGAGATAAGACCGTCCAAACCCCCATTTCTCAGGTCCTCGCGACAACCTCCATTGTTAATTTTGTCGCACGCGTAAACTGCGTGTACTTTGCATGTACTTTATTTTGTATGTCGAGCGATCGCTAGCTACGCGCTTCGATATCGTTCCGTTGGGTCACGTGACCAGTACTTTAATCAACATTGATTAAACTTTAACCGGAAGGGGGCTTTCATTACTGTCGGAATTTTGTTTTTAATCCATGCTGGGTTACAATTTTTGCCAACGACTTAGACTTAACCAACATAGGTTAAAAGGAATAATTTTGGTCAACACTGTTTTTAACCAACGCAAGATTAAAAGTAAATTTTAATCAACACTTCATTTTTAACCAACGTTGAGCGTTTTTTAATCAACAATTTTTTAACCCGCAGTTTTTTAATACTTGTTTTAACAGTGTAGATAGTCCATAGAAAAAGCAATTTAGCCTTCGGCCCCGGGTTTATAGGGTTAAATTTGTAGATATTGGACATTTAACTTTGTCGGTAATTGGTCGCTAGTTTTGTCGGTAATGGTTGGCCTCTACACATCCCCCCCCCCCCCTACTGAAAAAGATCTAGCGACGCCCCTGGGTAGGTGGACATGTTTTGGGCCAATTTAACGAATTTCACGTTATTCTCATACATTCTAGAGATGGAGTACATAAATTACAAGATATATTCTAGGTTTGACATACATCATAGCTTTTTTTGTCGTAACAACACTTTCAAATAATATGCATGACTGACTCATGTGTCGACAGTTATCACAAATAACAGCAATTCTTCATATTTCATGGAAAACAATTTTTCCTTTTGTTGTTGGCCTTCTTAAGGATACCGTAATTGGTTTTGAAATTTGTGGTCGCCAAAATCAGTGCAGTCAACAGCCGAGCGGGGAATACTAGACGGGTGTACGTAGGCTACCCATCATGCATACGTAGTTCATGTATACGCGTGTATACTAGTATACTAAAGAAAAGCTTGGAACCTTACTTTCTCTGAAGCGTTTCTTTCAAAGTTAAAGGCCAGGAATAGTGATCGCCATGGCTTCCTCGAACACTAATCTGCTAGATTCTGTTGTTTCTGAAGAAGTTGAATGCGCCATTTGCCTCAATAAGTTGGATACACCACGTATATTGACATGTCTGCATAGCTTCTGTGAGAAGTGCTTGGAGAAGTGCGTCCAGAACCGAAAAGATGACTCGTCCCATTCAGGTAACAGCACCTTGAAGTGCGCACTCTGCAATGAATATACTGCCTTACCCGATGCTGGTGTCCGTGGACTGAGACTCGACTTCAGAGCTACCCGTTTGGTGGAAGCTCTTCAGGAAAAGGAGACCCGGGAACTCAAACTTGCCAGTTCAGCCCCTTGCTGCGAGACTTGCGGATGTACTGATTCTGGAGAAACTGCCTCGACGGAAAAGTCGCCTTTCACCTACTGCAGAGAATGCTGCCAGGTCCTGTGCCAGCGCTGCTCTGCGGTTCATGCCGGTTTAAGAATGACCCGATCGCACACCGTCGCTAACATATCCGACTTGCTCAACGGGAAAGTAACCATCCAGAGCAAAGACGACTCAATGCTATGTCCAAAACACGACGAAAAACTGAAGTTTTTCTGTGTGACTTGTCTTGAACCTATTTGTCATGACTGCACTCTGATTGATCATAACCGGGAGCAGGGCCACCAACTCCAATTCCTGAAGGACTTTGTCCCTACCATTCGTGAAGAGCTGAGCTCACGTCAAGAAGAAGTTTCCAAGAAATCCGAAGAGTTCTCAGAGTTTCTTAACTTGGCTGACGAACTCGAAACCCATATTATGGACAAAACAAAGACAACAAGCAAGAGCATACAGAATGCTTTTGTCGAATACAGTAGCAGGGTAGAACAGGCGCGTTTGCAAATGGAGAAAGTGCCCTGTGAGTATCTTGGTGAAAAAATCGAGCAGCTGAATCAACTGAGGAAGAAAACGCAGCATATCAAATCACTGGCGGAGAAGAGCTTGTTATTGACAAACCAAATCATGGAGAATGAGCAGGATCTTGTCGGTATGGCCTCTATGTACAAAAGTCTTAGAGAGGCCATGGACAGAGCAATTGCTGAAAAACCTGATGAGCAGGAGCTGGAAAATATAAGGGAATATATTGATCACTTGCACTATCACGTGACACATCTCGACGCGAAAGTTGGAAACGTTGCGGTAGGGTGCAGATGTACAGAGCGCAGTACTTCGAGCGTTGCTTGCAAGAATGGTCCCAAAGATGTACAGTTTACTCGCGACGGAAGAATATCAGCCATTGTCCAAGTCGAATGCATCGGAGAAGGACAAGGGACAGTTTATGTAAAAGCCGGTACTCAAACACTCTACACATATACTGGATACAACAATTACTATCAGCACAAGCCGGCGACAAATCTTGAAGTGTTTGCTGCAATCAAGCAGACATCCACGAGCTTCCCAAGCTGTACCTCGTTCAGTTGGACCCGCTGGCTTCCAACCTTGCAGTATGACATCATCAGGTGCTTTACTTCTCTATCAGATCATCGCTTCGTCATCGCAACCACTGAGGAAAAGTTATACATCCTTGGGGATACTCTAGGAGAATTGTCTCACGGTTTACCCGATACACGAAGTATCTCCGGTTTGGCAACAGACAACGAGGACAACATCTACATCACTGATAGCGACAACCACAAGATATACATCCTAAGATCCGATGGCAACCTGAAGGATACACTGAACGTTGAGGATATCTCACCAACTTGTGTCGCTGTCCCTCACATGGGACCAGATGTCATTGCGGTCACGCACGAACCAGCCACGGTATCCATCCTGGACCTCAACGGGAATGCTCTATGCTCCATCCACAACGAGGAATGGAAGAAGGTGGCCATCGGATGTGATGCTGATCGGTTGCTCTACATCCTCTGGTCCGACCAGAATAACGAGAAGACGCTGCAGAGGTATACCTTCCAGGGGGTGCAGGTGGATACTCTGTTTGAGAAGGAATCGCACAGCTACAACGATCTTGTTTTAGCAGTGTCACCAATAGGAGCTTGCGCAGCTGCAGTGGTGACAACAACAGGTGTTGACGGGGAAGTGGTGACTGTGGCGCCAAGAGAAAAGCCATCGCCTGAAATGCCTTCATAGGCGTATTTATAAAGGTGAACTAGAAAGTTGAACTTGATTTGTGAGGCGCCAAGTGTCAAACTCTTAATGCTATACAAAATTAATGTACAAAAACGAAATGAAAGAAGAACAAAAAAATTCTGACATGATATTGGTTTATTAACTTTATAATATAGAGTATAATTAAGTTAGCATTACAGAAGGAAGAAGTAGACATGAGGTGCTTCATAAATCAGTGGACTAAAATCTACAGACTGTAACCTGGACTAAAAGCTGGTACGCTTTTATAAATATCGACCATGGGAATGGTTATGTTAAAGTTATTTTCTTAAAATTATAATAACTCGACTTTTAGCCAAGCTGTTTTCGTTTTCATTGTTGCAAAGCTATTTAAATGTTTAATCGTCATGTCAAATTGCACTCCCCCCCCAAAAAAAAAAAAAGTATTAACTATTCACTTGAATATAAGATCATTTATCTACTTCCTATATATTCGCAGTGTTTAATTTACGCTTTAAAGTGTTTCACTTTGTCAGTGAGTGATGCACTAACGGTGCTAACCAGTTCTGATTTTACGTCGATAAACCTATGCTCTCCATGAAAATTATACAAAATGTTGATCAAAAATCGTTGTCGCCATTGAATAAGAATTATGATTAAAGTTCATTTTTATGGATTGGCTAAGAATTTTAACATTGAGAAAAAAATGGTTGTATTAAATGTGTCTCTGGCAAAAAATCAAACTTAAATCTGTTAGGAGAAGAATTACTGCTTGGATTAATATTACGCAAATCTCGACGTCGCTTATATACTTCCTCGAGCCTCTTAACAGCTCGTAAAGCTGTGTAATGTAGATGATACCGAAGTTAAAGCCTAAATCACTGAAATTATTGCTGATGATTCTTTTTTTTTTCTTCTATACATAGCGTTCATCGTGTTTTCACAAAAAGGTTGGAAATAGCATCGTAAACATGCTTGCATAAACTTTGTTGAAATCAAGTCACGGGTAATTTCATTGCAATATCATATATTCCGAAGAAATCATGTTCGGGTTTACGAATTTTTTTCCCGCTCGTTTCATGAGGTGATGGGCAAACCTATTGAACTTGCCTTTGGTTGATTTTTCGAAAGACTTTGCGATTGTGATCAGAGAGCCTCATAACATGCAGAGACGGATTCCGAAATGTTGGAAATTAAGGGGTGCGAAATGTTTGAAACAGCGTTCTATAAAGGGAATCGGAGTATAGATATTGTAATTCGTATTTTAATTTCATGTTTTAAAATATTTTGTTCGCCTTTATGAAAATGATATTGTTATAATGAAATTGTTTATAGTGGTTTAATGTACATAAAATGAAAGTACATGTATGTAATGATAATATCGTATTATGTCATTTATTTTCTGTAACCGACATGTCATTTTTGTTTCCTTTATGGTGTTTGATATTTTCTTTTCATACATTTTTATTCATTTTAAAAACAGCAATGACGTAGCTGAGTCTTGCCGATTTTCTTCTCTGTTGAGGTTTATGTTAGAAAATAACGTATTCGGTTACAAGATTAACGCTTTTAAATGGTTCATGTACATCATGTTGTTGCCAGGAGGCTGTGGAGGGGATCCAGCTGGCGGCGAGGGGGGGGGGGGCAATTCGTGAGACTGAAATCTTTAGCGCCGCTAAATATTTGTGCTCAACGGGGGTAGGGGGTAGTGAGCACTAAAAAATAAAATCCTTTTGGGGGACCAGGGCCCTCACCCCTGGCCCCGTGCCCCCTCCCTGGATCTGCCACTGGTTGTTGCAGTGTTTGGACATATCATTAGGCCTATTCACAATTTGAGTTGAGTTGAGTTGAGGTTCTATTATCCAAACGTTCAAATACAGTAATAAAACAATAATAAATGTATGTTTAACAAATGTAGTGTTATCCCCATATCCCAAATATTCTAGAATATGATTATGATCAGGGGTGGTGATCCTGAGGGAGAGGGTGACAAGTTCATCCCTGAAAGTCTGCACGAAATTCAGATTAGATATACAGTGGATATGTTTAGAGGATAAGGTAATATCAATTATATCCCGTCATGCACGCAGGAACCGATAAACCTATAGTCTCTGGGCACAGCCTCTATAGTTCCAAAACATTTGAACCATTTAAAAACTTCAACATTCTGAAAAAAGTGTAATTTCTATATCTCTTACTGTATTTTCTCCGAAACGATTCCATACGTAAAAGCTCCGTTTTTGTTCAAGGACCTCTATTTCTAACTGAATAAAGAAACGTACATTCCCTACACCAATTCATTTTTCGTATATGACTGTCATCGTTTATTGTATCATTAATTGTTACGGCAAAGAATAGGTAATCGAGTATAATTATACAAATTGTCATCAGCAGCTTCATTATCATCTATTTCTTCTTCGTCGCCGTCTTCTTCTTCTTCCATTTCTTCTTCTCCTGTCTCATTATATTTCTCTTTATCTGCCCCTTCCCCGTCTCAGGCCCTCCGGCCCTCCCTCCATCCCTCCCTCCCTCCCTCCCTCCCTCCCTCCCTCCCTCTCTCCCTCCCTCCCTCCCTCCCCCTTTCTCTCTGTCTCTCTCCCTCTCTCTGCATGTACATGTATCATTTTTGATAAAATAAAATAAAATTGGCTGCTGTTGACGGCGGTATAAGATACAGAAACAACCAAAAACAGTATTAAGCCGAACTACCAGTCATCCTGGTCATATTTTTTCTTGAGCAACAAAAAAGAAAAACAATTTTTGTTCTCTTTTTGGGGGGCCATTTTCATTTTTGGTTTAAAAAAGGTCAACTTAATATTACCACCTTTTTTTAACCTGTTTTTTTTTTTGCCAGGGAGTGGGCCCTGGCCCGTCGCCCCCCCCCCCCCCCGTGCATGGAGCCGCCCCTGGTTGTCCTATATTTATGTTTATCCTCCAACAGCTACCACTTGCTTAATCTAGAATCTGGCAGATTTACTTTTGATCTCCACCACACAAACGCAATTCGGCCTCCAATTACTCACTGCTAGCCGAAGATTCCGATTACGACGCCCGGCGAAAATTTTCCAAGGATTGGCCATATGGTTGGCGGGGTCGTGTTCAATCCCTCCTGTTATACGGCAAAGTTTCAATTTCTTAGTTAGTTACAGGAGGTGAAAGTGTTAGAATTTCTTTTTCAGCTCATATATGACTCGCACAGGTGACTATTTGTTAATGGTCGCAGAAATTAACGAAGATTTCTGTCCAAATAGAAATTCTACGAAAGATTGTTTCAAGACATGATCGACATATATTTGATGAAGTAAAACTATATAGCTTACATTTTTTGTAATAATCGAAGAAATTGAAATGTCGAGGTGTGTTCCAGATATGGTGGTAGGTGCAGGGGCGTCGCCAAAGGGGGGGGGGGTGTGGGGGTGCGACACCCCTCCACCTGTCAGGATATTGTCGGTAAAATTGCGCTGCCGTCGGGAAAAAAAAGAAAAGGGGGAGGGAAAAAAAGAGAGGTAAAGGGAAAGAAAAGAAAAAAGAAAAGGAAAATAAAAGAAAGAAAGGAAAAGAAAGGAAAGAAAGGAAAAGAAAGGAAAGAAAAGAGAAGAAAGAAAGAGAAAAAAAGAAAAAGAGGGAGCAGAGGAAAGAAAGGAAGAGAAAGAAAAGGGGAAAAAAAGAGGGAAAAAAAGAGTAAAAGGGAAACAAAAGAAACGGGGGTGAAAGAGAGGAGAGAGAGGAGAGGTAAGAGCCTGAGAGAGGAGGAGTGGGAGTAAAAGAGAGAAGGGGCTTGTTGGGTGGAGTCGTCTCGTCGAGGGAGCAAGAAAGACACGGTCAAATATGTTGCTATGTCGGGTCAGCTGTGTCGGTATTCTTGCTCGATCCTCGTGTATTATATCAATGCAGAAGTTGGAAGTCGGTGAGATGTATATTGTCGATCGGCCGACAAGTTTTTTTTTCCACTACGAACTGTGACTTTTTATCCGCTGTGACGACTTCAAGAGTGACTACAACTACAATACTTGTATTTTCTCGAAGTTTCACTTTCCTATAATATCAGCTAAAGAAATCAGAGGTTTAACATTTTCGGGGAAAATAAATTCAAACAAGGTTTAAGAGTAAACAACGGTACGACGAATCGTCTTCCTTTCTCTATATCTTCATGAAACGCCCGAAAAAATCCCGAAAAATCCGCGCTTCGCGCGGAAGGGGAAAACTGAATTCAGACAATTAAGGCTTATTAAGAGTCGAAAAACGGTACAACGAATCATCTTCTTTCTCTAATAATTTAATGAAACGCCAAACCCTTCGCGCGGAAGGGGGACGACTAAATTCAGATAAGGATTAAGAGTCGAAAACAGTACACCAAATAGGGCTTATTAAGAGTCGAAAACGGTACAAACGAATCATCTTCTTTCTCTGATAATTGAATGAAACGTCAAAGCTTCCGCGCTTCGCTCGAGAGGGGGAAACTGAATTCAGATGAATAGGGAGTAATAAGAGTCGAAAACGGTACGACGAATCGTCTTCCTTTCTCTATATTGTGATGAAACGCCAAAAATTCAGCGCTTCGCGCGAAGGGAGAAAACTTCATTTAGACGAGTCGAGAACGGTACAAGGAATCGTCTTATTTCTCTAATAATTTAATGAAACGTCAAAATTTTCGCTCTTCGCGCGGAAGGGAAAGCTTCATTCAGACAAGGATTGAGAGTCGAACAAGGTTCAACGAATCGTCTACTTTTTCTAATAATTTAATGAAACGCCAAAAATTCTGCGCTTCGCGCAAAGGGAGAAAACTTCATTTAGACGAGTCCAGAACGGTACAACGAATCGTCTTCTTTCTCTAATAATAATTTAATGAAACGTCAAAATTTTCGCGCCCGCGCGGAGGGGAAGCTTTATTCAGACAAGGATTAAGAGTCGAGCAAGGTTCAACGAATCGTCTACTTTCTCTAATAATTTAATGAAACGCCAAAACTTCCGCGCTTCGCGTGGGAGGGGAAGAAACTAAATTAAGACAAGGATTAACAGTAGAGAACGGTACAGCAAATCGTCTCCTTTTCATAATAATTAAATGGAACTTCATAATTCAATTCAATTCAATTCTGGTTTTATTGTAAACAAAAACATACTGAATAAAAAGTCCGGAGACTCATACAATTCAGTTTACAAATTAAAAATACATACAAGAATAAAGAAATCAATACTTTTAGCAATCTTTTTGTTATATTAATTACTGATTCTAATGAACTAAACAACTAATTTCAAACAATCGTGAAGTAATACATGTTCTAATTGTACAATTAAAACGTTTAAATATTAAAATAAGTTGTTACCATTATCTAAATGTCATATGTAATTTTGTAATACACTTTCAAATTAATAAGTAGTCTTTTTTAAGCCTAGTTAACATTTCTTTAAAAATATATTTATATATAGATGATTATCCGAGAGATATGATAATTCAAAATATACAATTTATGTTTACTTACAGAGTATAGTTCTAACATTTTACAGGTAGTATGAAATTAATCTGATTAATTGGCATGACAAGAAATTAATTAATTACATCTTGGTCACATATTATGGTCATAATATTGAGTGAAATCATCTATAGATTTGAATTCAGGATTCGTGTGAAGTGGGTAATGGGAGACTGCCTGTATTACGTTCTGTTTTCATTTTGGGGGTATTGAGCTGGAGAGAGTTGCGGAGAGTGCGTCGTGAGATAGTTTGTCTGGTTTCAGGTAAAAGATGGCGGTGGCGGTCTGAGATCAGCAGGGACTTAGCAAACTTTTCGCAAAGAACAGAGCGTCGTTCAGACAGTCTGACAACACTCAGCGACTGCAGAAGTTGAGCATAAGACATTGTGTCGGGAAATGTACCAGGGTAATACCCAATGCTCTCCTCTGCAGTCGCTCAATGCTGTTTACTTGGACAACCGTTAAACTAGATGACCAAACGGGTACACCAAATTCAAGACACGGACGAATGTACATCATGTATATCAATACCAAGTCCAGAGTGTTGACACCGTTCCTTTTCAGTTTACTCAGTACATATAGTTTGCGTGATGCGTTTTTGACGATGGTTTTGATGTGTAGATCCCATTTAAGATTATCTTGGATTGTTATACCAAGTAATTTCATATAAGAAACCACTTCAAGCTGATTACCATTGATCTCCAAATGGGGGGCAGGCGGTGCATTACGCAAGAATGAGATCAGCATGGTTTTGCACTTCGTTGGATTGGGCCTCATGTCGTTTATTTCACACCAATCAACAAGATAATCAATGTGTGTTTGTAACTGCGGAGGGTCCGACTTGTTGACAACCTCTAGAAGGCTTAGATCATCAACATATTTCCAGCGGTTTTCTGTAGACAACGCGGCATCATTAACCATTATCAGGAAAATAATGGGTCCTAGTTTAGTTCCCTGAGGAACACCACAAGTGAGGTGGGAAAGATTTGATGTAACCCCGCGATAACGAACAGTTTGCGTTCTTTGCGTCAGGAAACTACAGATAGTCGGGAGAATGGAGCGGTCAACTCCTATGTCAATCATTTTTCTGATTGCTGTGACATGGTTGATATGATCGAAAGCTTTACTGAAATCGATCATGCATAAGTTAACATACTTCCCAGGTCGGTCAATTCCCCGATGAGCATTATCCAAGAGACTGATTAAGTAGTGGCAAATTGATGTTCCGGGCATGTTCCCAAACTGTTGGGGATCAATAGCATGGTGCACATCTTCAATAATCCAACGGGCAAGGAATCCCTCAAACACTCGTGCTAATACTGACGTGATAGAAATGGGCCTCAGTTGGTCAGGTGACGTTGCCGGCCGGACCTTAGGCACAGGACACACTGATGCATTTTTCCAGATATGTGGGAAACATCCATTTTTCAAACAGCAGTTGAAAATGTGGGTGAGCGGCTCAGACAGCTCGTACGCAAATTCCTTGATTAGGCGTGTTGGGCAGTCGTTCGGGTGACCAGCCTTGGAGACATTGACTTTTTGTAGGCATTCAAAGACCTTTTGTCGCTCGATGATTGGAGGTGGTGTCGGCGCAGGGAGGTAATCCGGCAATGAAGCCAGGTCGAGAGATGGAAGGGCCGAGCAAATCCGGCTAAAACGTCAAAGCTTACGCGCTTCGCGCGAGAGGGGGGTGGGAGGAAAACTTCATTTAGACAAGTATTAACAGTCGAGAAAGGTACAATAAATGCGTACAATTGCGCATATACAAGTACTATAGATAGTCCATAGAAAAAGCAATTTAGCCTTCGGCCCCGGGTTTATAGGGTTAAATTTGTAGATATTGGACATTTAATTTTGTCGGTAATTGGTCGTTAGTTTTGTCGGTAATGGTTGGCCTCTACACCCCCCCCCCCCTTACTGAAAAAGATCTAGCGACGCCCCTGGGTAGGTGGACATGTTTTGGGCCAATTTAACGAATTTCACGTTATTCTCATACATTCTAGAGATGGAGTACATAAATTACAAGATATATTCTAGGTTTGACATACATCATAGCTTTTTTTGTCGTAACAACACTTTCAAATAATATGCATGACTGACTCATGTGTCGACAGTTATCACAAATAACAGCAATTCTTCATATTTCATGGAAAACAATTTTTCCTTTTGTTGTTGGCCTTCTTAAGGATACCGTAATTGGTTTTGAAATTTGTGGTCGCCAAAATCAGTGCAGTCAACAGCCGAGCGGGAATACTAGACGGGTGTACGTAGGCTACCCATCATGCATACGTAGTTCATGTATACGCGTGTATACTAGTATACTAAAGAAAAGCTTGGAACCTTACTTTCTCTGAAGCGTTTCTTTCAAAGTTAAAGGCCAGGAATAGTGATCGCCATGGCTTCCTCGAACACTAATCTGCTAGATTCTGTTGTTTCTGAAGAAGTTGAATGCGCCATTTGCCTCAATAAGTTGGATACACCACGTATATTGACATGTCTGCATAGCTTCTGTGAGAAGTGCTTGGAGAAGTGCGTCCAGAACCGAAAAGATGACTCGTCCCATTCAGGTAACAGCACCTTGAAGTGCGCACTCTGCAATGAATATACTGCCTTACCCGATGCTGGTGTCCGTGGACTGAGACTCGACTTCAGAGCTACCCGTTTGGTGGAAGCTCTTCAGGAAAAGGAGACCCGGGAACTCAAACTTGCCAGTTCAGCCCCTTGCTGCGAGACTTGCGGATGTACTGATTCTGGAGAAACTGCCTCGACGGAAAAGTCGCCTTTCACCTACTGCAGAGAATGCTGCCAGGTCCTGTGCCAGCGCTGCTCTGCGGTTCATGCCGGTTTAAGAATGACCCGATCGCACACCGTCGCTAACATATCTGACTTGCTCAACGGGAAAGTAACCATCCAGAGCAAAGACGACTCAATGCTATGTCCAAAACACGACGAAAAACTGAAGTTTTTCTGTGTGACTTGTCTTGAACCTATTTGTCATGACTGCACTCTGATTGATCATAACCGGGAGCAGGGCCACCAACTCCAATTCCTGAAGGACTTTGTCCCTACCATTCGTGAAGAGCTGAGCTCACGTCAAGAAGAAGTTTCCAAGAAATCCGAAGAGTTCTCAGAGTTTCTTAACTTGGCTGACGAACTCGAAACCCATATTATGGACAAAACAAAGACAACAAGCAAGAGCATACAGAATGCTTTTGTCGAATACAGTAGCAGGGTAGAACAGGCGCGTTTGCAAATGGAGAAAGTGCCCTGTGAGTATCTTGGTGAAAAAATCGAGCAGCTGAATCAACTGAGGAAGAAAGCGCAGCATATCAAATCACTGGCGGAGAAGAGCTTGTTATTGACAAACCAAATCATGGAGAATGAGCAGGATCTTGTCGGTATGGCCTCTATGTACAAAAGTCTTAGAGAGGCCATGGACAGAGCAATTGCTGAAAAACCTGATGAGCAGGAGCTGGAAAATATAAGGGAATATATTGATCACTTGCACTATCACGTGACACATCTCGACGCGAAAGTTGGAAACGTTGCGGTAGGGTGCAGATGTACAGAGCGCAGTACTTCGAGCGTTGCTTGCAAGAATGGTCCCAAAGATGTACAGTTTACTCGCGACGGAAGAATATCAGCCATTGTCCAAGTCGAATGCATCGGAGAAGGACAAGGGACAGTTTATGTAAAAGCCGGTACTCAAACACTCTACACATATACTGGATACAACAATTACTATCAGCACAAGCCGGCGACAAATCTTGAAGTGTTTGCTGCAATCAAGCAGACATCCACGAGCTTCCCAAGCTGTACCTCGTTCAGTTGGACCCGCTGGCTTCCAACCTTGCAGTATGACATCATCAGGTGCTTTACTTCTCTATCAGATCATCGCTTCGTCATCGCAACCACTGAGGAAAAGTTATACATCCTTGGGGATACTCTAGGAGAATTGTCTCACGGTTTACCCGATACACGAAGTATCTCCGGTTTGGCAACAGACAACGAGGACAACATCTACATCACTGATAGCGACAACCACAAGATATACATCCTAAGATCCGATGGCAACCTGAAGGATACACTGAACGTTGAGGATATCTCACCAACTTGTGTCGCTGTCCCTCACATGGGACCAGATGTCATTGCGGTCACGCACGAACCAGCCACGGTATCCATCCTGGACCTCAACGGGAATGCTCTATGCTCCATCCACAACGAGGAATGGAAGAAGGTGGCCATCGGATGTGATGCTGATCGGTTGCTCTACATCCTCTGGTCCGACCAGAATAACGAGAAGACGCTGCAGAGGTATACCTTCCAGGGGGTGCAGGTGGATACTCTGTTTGAGAAGGAATCGCACAGCTACAACGATCTTGTTTTAGCAGTGTCACCAATAGGAGCTTGCGCAGCTGCAGTGGTGACAACAACAGGTGTTGACGGGGAAGTGGTGACTGTGGCGCCAAGAGAAAAGCCATCGCCTGAAATGCCTTCATAGGCGTATTTATAAAGGTGAACTAGAAAGTTGAACTTGATTTGTGAGGCGCCAAGTGTCAAACTCTTAATGCTATACAAAATTAATGTACAAAAACGAAATGAAAGAAGAACAAAAAAATTCTGACATGATATTGGTTTATTAACTTTATAATATAGAGTATAATTAAGTTAGCATTACAGAAGGAAGAAGTAGACATGAGGTGCTTCATAAATCAGTGGACTAAAATCTACAGACTGTAACCTGGACTAAAAGCTGGTACGCTTTTATAAATATCGACCATGGGAATGGTTATGTTAAAGTTATTTTCTTAAAATTATAATAACTCGAATTTTAGCCAAGCTGTTTTCGTTTTCATTGTTGCAAAGCTATTTAAATGTTTAATCGTCATGTCAAATTGCACTCCCCCCCCCCCCCCAAAAAAAAAGTATTAACTATTCACTTGAATATAAGATCATTTATCTACTTCCTATATATTCGCAGTGTTTAATTTACGCTTTAAAGTGTTTCACTTTGTCAGTGAGTGATGCACTAACGGTGCTAACCAGTTCTGATTTTACGTCGATAAACCTATGCTCTCCATGAAAATTATACAAAATGTTGATCAAAAATCGTTGTCGCCATTGAATAAGAATTATGATTAAAGTTCATTTTTATGGATTGGCTAAGAATTTTAACATTGAGAAGAAAATGGTTGTATTAAATGTGTCTCTGGCAAAAAATCAAACTTAAATCTGTTAGGAGAAGAATTACTGCTTGGATTAATATTACGCAAATCTTGACGTCGCTTATATACTTCCTCGAGCCTCTTAACAGCTCGTAAAGCTGTGTAATGTAGATGATACCGAAGTTAAAGCCTAAATCACTGAAATTATTGCTGATGATTCTTTTTTTTTTCTTCTATACATAGCGTTCATCGTGTTTTCACAAAAAGGTTGGAAATAGCATCGTAAACATGCTTGCATAAACTTTGTTGAAATCAAGTCACGGGTAATTTCATTGCAATATCATATATTCCGAAGAAATCATGTTCGGGTTTACGAATTTTTTTCCCGCTCGTTTCATGAGGTGATGGGCAAACCTATTGAACTTGCCTTTGGTTGATTTTTCGAAAGACTTTGCGATTGTGATCAGAGAGCCTCATAACATGCAGAGACGGATTCCGAAATGTTGGAAATTAAGGGGTGCGAAATGTTTGAAACAGCGTTCTATAAAGGGAATCGGAGTATAGATATTGTAATTCGTATTTTAATTTCATGTTTTAAAATATTTTGTTCGCCTTTATGAAAATGATATTGTTATAATGAAATTGTTTATAGTGGTTTAATGTACATAAAATGAAAGTACATGTATGTAATGATAATATCGTATTATGTCATTTATTTTCTGTAACCGACATGTCATTTTTGTTTCCTTTATGGTGTTTGATATTTTCTTTTCATACATTTTTATTCATTTTAAAAACAGCAATGACGTAGCTGAGTCTTGCCGATTTTCTTCTCTGTTGAGGTTTATGTTAGAAAATAACGTATTCGGTTACAAGATTAACGCTTTTAAATGGTTCATGTACATCATGTTGTTGCCAGGAGGCTGTGGAGGGGATCCAGCTGGCGGCGAGGGGGGGGGGGCAATTCGTGAGACTGAAATCTTTAGCGCCGCTAAATATTTGTGCTCAACGGGGGTAGGGGGTAGTGAGCACTAAAAAATAAAATCCTTTTGGGGGACCAGGGCCCTCACCCCTGGCCCCGTGCCCCCTCCCTGGATCTGCCACTGGTTGTTGCAGTGTTTGGACATATCATTAGGCCTATTCACAATTTGAGTTGAGTTGAGTTGAGGTTCTATTATCCAAACGTTCAAATACAGTAATAAAACAATAATAAATGTATGTTTAACAAATGTAGTGTTATCCCCATATCCCAAATATTCTAGAATATGATTATGATCAGGGGTGGTGATCCTGAGGGAGAGGGTGACAAGTTCATCCCTGAAAGTCTGCACGAAATTCAGATTAGATATACAGTGGATATGTTTAGAGGATAAGGTAATATCAATTATATCCCGTCATGCACGCAGGAACCGATAAACCTATAGTCTCTGGGCACAGCCTCTATAGTTCCAAAACATTTGAACCATTTAAAAACTTCAACATTCTGAAAAAAGTGTAATTTCTATATCTCTTACTGTATTTTCTCCGAAACGATTCCATACGTAAAAGCTCCGTTTTTGTTCAAGGACCTCTATTTCTAACTGAATAAAGAAACGTACATTCCCTACACCAATTCATTTTTCGTATATGACTGTCATCGTTTATTGTATCATTAATTGTTACGGCAAAGAATAGGTAATCGAGTATAATTATACAAATTGTCATCAGCAGCTTCATTATCATCTATTTCTTCTTCGTCGCCGTCTTCTTCTTCTTCCATTTCTTCTTCTCCTGTCTCATTATATTTCTCTTTATCTGCCCCTTCCCCGTCTCAGGCCCTCCGGCCCTCCCTCCATCCCTCCCTCCCTCCCTCCCTCCCTCCCTCCCTCCCTCTCTCCCTCCCTCCCTCCCTCCCCCTTTCTCTCTGTCTCTCTCCCTCTCTCTGCATGTACATGTATCATTTTTGATAAAATAAAATAAAATTGGCTGCTGTTGACGGCGGTATAAGATACAGAAACAACCAAAAACAGTATTAAGCCGAACTACCAGTCATCCTGGTCATATTTTTTCTTGAGCAACAAAAAAGAAAAACAATTTTTGTTCTCTTTTTGGGGGGCCATTTTCATTTTTGGTTTAAAAAAGGTCAACTTAATATTACCACCTTTTTTTAACCTGTTTTTTTTTTTGCCAGGGAGTGGGCCCTGGCCCGTCGCCCCCCCCCCCCCCCCGTGCATGGAGCCGCCCCTGGTTGTCCTATATTTATGTTTATCCTCCAACAGCTACCACTTGCTTAATCTAGAATCTGGCAGATTTACTTTTGATCTCCACCACACAAACGCAATTCGGCCTCCAATTACTCACTGCTAGCCGAAGATTCCGATTACGACGCCCGGCGAAAATTTTCCAAGGATTGGCCATATGGTTGGCGGGGTCGTGTTCAATCCCTCCTGTTATACGGCAAAGTTTCAATTTCTTAGTTAGTTACAGGAGGTGAAAGTGTTAGAATTTCTTTTTCAGCTCATATATGACTCGCACAGGTGACTATTTGTTAATGGTCGCAGAAATTAACGAAGATTTCTGTCCAAATAGAAATTCTACGAAAGATTGTTTCAAGACATGATCGACATATATTTGATGAAGTAAAACTATATAGCTTACATTTTTTGTAATAATCGAAGAAATTGAAATGTCGAGGTGTGTTCCAGATATGGTGGTAGGTGCAGGGGCGTCGCCAAAGGGGGGGGGTGTGGGGGTGCGACACCCCTCCACCTGTCAGGATATTGTCGGTAAAATTGCGCTGCCGTCGGGAAAAAAAAGAAAAGGGGGAGGGAAAAAAAGAGAGGTAAAGGGAAAGAAAAGAAAAAAGAAAAGGAAAATAAAAGAAAGAAAGGAAAAGAAAGGAAAGAAAGGAAAAGAAAGGAAAGAAAAGAGAAGAAAGAAAGAGAAAAAAAGAAAAAGAGGGAGCAGAGGAAAGAAAGGAAGAGAAAGAAAAGGGGAAAAAAAAGAGGGAAAAAAAGAGTAAAAGGGAAACAAAAGAAACGGGGGTGAAAGAGAGGAGAGAGAGGAGAGGTAAGAGCCTGAGAGAGGAGGAGTGGGAGTAAAAGAGAGAAGGGGCTTGTTGGGTGGAGTCGTCTCGTCGAGGGAGCAAGAAAGACACGGTCAAATATGTTGCTATGTCGGGTCAGCTGTGTCGGTATTCTTGCTCGATCCTCGTGTATTATATCAATGCAGAAGTTGGAAGTCGGTGAGATGTATATTGTCGATCGGCCGACAAGTTTTTTTTTCCACTACGAACTGTGACTTTTTATCCGCTGTGACGACTTCAAGAGTGACTACAACTACAATACTTGTATTTTCTCGAAGTTTCACTTTCCTATAATATCAGCTAAAGAAATCAGAGGTTTAACATTTTCGGGGAAAATAAATTCAAACAAGGTTTAAGAGTAAACAACGGTACGACGAATCGTCTTCCTTTCTCTATATCTTCATGAAACGCCCGAAAAAATCCCGAAAAATCCGCGCTTCGCGCGGAAGGGGAAAACTGAATTCAGACAATTAAGGCTTATTAAGAGTCGAAAAACGGTACAACGAATCATCTTCTTTCTCTAATAATTTAATGAAACGCCAAACCCTTCGCGCGGAAGGGGGACGACTAAATTCAGATAAGGATTAAGAGTCGAAAACAGTACACCAAATAGGGCTTATTAAGAGTCGAAAACGGTACAAACGAATCATCTT
The DNA here is from genome assembly GCA_035222895.1 of Strongylocentrotus droebachiensis. Taxonomy (NCBI): domain Eukaryota; kingdom Metazoa; phylum Echinodermata; class Echinoidea; order Camarodonta; family Strongylocentrotidae; genus Strongylocentrotus; species Strongylocentrotus droebachiensis. The sequence goes on along the minus strand of JAVYIG010004525.1, from coordinate 134,158 downwards.
CTTTCTCTGATAATTGAATGAAACGTCAAAGCTTCCGCGCTTCGCTCGAGAGGGGGAAACTGAATTCAGATGAATAGGGAGTAATAAGAGTCGAAAACGGTACGACGAATCGTCTTCCTTTCTCTATATTGTGATGAAACGCCAAAAATTCAGCGCTTCGCGCGAAGGGAGAAAACTTCATTTAGACGAGTCGAGAACGGTACAAGGAATCGTCTTATTTCTCTAATAATTTAATGAAACGTCAAAATTTTCGCTCTTCGCGCGGAAGGGAAAGCTTCATTCAGACAAGGATTGAGAGTCGAACAAGGTTCAACGAATCGTCTACTTTTTCTAATAATTTAATGAAACGCCAAAAATTCTGCGCTTCGCGCAAAGGGAGAAAACTTCATTTAGACGAGTCCAGAACGGTACAACGAATCGTCTTCTTTCTCTAATAATAATTTAATGAAACGTCAAAATTTTCGCGCCCGCGCGGAGGGGAAGCTTTATTCAGACAAGGATTAAGAGTCGAGCAAGGTTCAACGAATCGTCTACTTTCTCTAATAATTTAATGAAACGCCAAAACTTCCGCGCTTCGCGTGGGAGGGGAAGAAACTAAATTAAGACAAGGATTAACAGTAGAGAACGGTACAGCAAATCGTCTCCTTTTCATAATAATTAAATGGAACTTCATAATTCAATTCAATTCAATTCTGGTTTTATTGTAAACAAAAACATACTGAATAAAAAGTCCGGAGACTCATACAATTCAGTTTACAAATTAAAAATACATACAAGAATAAAGAAATCAATACTTTTAGCAATCTTTTTGTTATATTAATTACTGATTCTAATGAACTAAACAACTAATTTCAAACAATCGTGAAGTAATACATGTTCTAATTGTACAATTAAAACGTTTAAATATTAAAATAAGTTGTTACCATTATCTAAATGTCATATGTAATTTTGTAATACACTTTCAAATTAATAAGTAGTCTTTTTTAAGCCTAGTTAACATTTCTTTAAAAATATATTTATATATAGATGATTATCCGAGAGATATGATAATTCAAAATATACAATTTATGTTTACTTACAGAGTATAGTTCTAACATTTTACAGGTAGTATGAAATTAATCTGATTAATTGGCATGACAAGAAATTAATTAATTACATCTTGGTCACATATTATGGTCATAATATTGAGTGAAATCATCTATAGATTTGAATTCAGGATTCGTGTGAAGTGGGTAATGGGAGACTGCCTGTATTACGTTCTGTTTTCATTTTGGGGGTATTGAGCTGGAGAGAGTTGCGGAGAGTGCGTCGTGAGATAGTTTGTCTGGTTTCAGGTAAAAGATGGCGGTGGCGGTCTGAGATCAGCAGGGACTTAGCAAACTTTTCGCAAAGAACAGAGCGTCGTTCAGACAGTCTGACAACACTCAGCGACTGCAGAAGTTGAGCATAAGACATTGTGTCGGGAAATGTACCAGGGTAATACCCAATGCTCTCCTCTGCAGTCGCTCAATGCTGTTTACTTGGACAACCGTTAAACTAGATGACCAAACGGGTACACCAAATTCAAGACACGGACGAATGTACATCATGTATATCAATACCAAGTCCAGAGTGTTGACACCGTTCCTTTTCAGTTTACTCAGTACATATAGTTTGCGTGATGCGTTTTTGACGATGGTTTTGATGTGTAGATCCCATTTAAGATTATCTTGGATTGTTATACCAAGTAATTTCATATAAGAAACCACTTCAAGCTGATTACCATTGATCTCCAAATGGGGGGCAGGCGGTGCATTACGCAAGAATGAGATCAGCATGGTTTTGCACTTCGTTGGATTGGGCCTCATGTCGTTTATTTCACACCAATCAACAAGATAATCAATGTGTGTTTGTAACTGCGGAGGGTCCGACTTGTTGACAACCTCTAGAAGGCTTAGATCATCAACATATTTCCAGCGGTTTTCTGTAGACAACGCGGCATCATTAACCATTATCAGGAAAATAATGGGTCCTAGTTTAGTTCCCTGAGGAACACCACAAGTGAGGTGGGAAAGATTTGATGTAACCCCGCGATAACGAACAGTTTGCGTTCTTTGCGTCAGGAAACTACAGATAGTCGGGAGAATGGAGCGGTCAACTCCTATGTCAATCATTTTTCTGATTGCTGTGACATGGTTGATATGATCGAAAGCTTTACTGAAATCGATCATGCATAAGTTAACATACTTCCCAGGTCGGTCAATTCCCCGATGAGCATTATCCAAGAGACTGATTAAGTAGTGGCAAATTGATGTTCCGGGCATGTTCCCAAACTGTTGGGGATCAATAGCATGGTGCACATCTTCAATAATCCAACGGGCAAGGAATCCCTCAAACACTCGTGCTAATACTGACGTGATAGAAATGGGCCTCAGTTGGTCAGGTGACGTTGCCGGCCGGACCTTAGGCACAGGACACACTGATGCATTTTTCCAGATATGTGGGAAACATCCATTTTTCAAACAGCAGTTGAAAATGTGGGTGAGCGGCTCAGACAGCTCGTACGCAAATTCCTTGATTAGGCGTGTTGGGCAGTCGTTCGGGTGACCAGCCTTGGAGACATTGACTTTTTGTAGGCATTCAAAGACCTTTTGTCGCTCGATGATTGGAGGTGGTGTCGGCGCAGGGAGGTAATCCGGCAATGAAGCCAGGTCGAGAGATGGAAGGGCCGAGCAAATCCGGCTAAAACGTCAAAGCTTACGCGCTTCGCGCGAGAGGGGGGTGGGAGGAAAACTTCATTTAGACAAGTATTAACAGTCGAGAAAGGTACAATAAATGCGTACAATTGCGCATATACAAGTACTATAGATAGTCCATAGAAAAAGCAATTTAGCCTTCGGCCCCGGGTTTATAGGGTTAAATTTGTAGATATTGGACATTTAATTTTGTCGGTAATTGGTCGTTAGTTTTGTCGGTAATGGTTGGCCTCTACACCCCCCCCCCCCCCCCTTACTGAAAAAGATCTAGCGACGCCCCTGGGTAGGTGGACATGTTTTGGGCCAATTTAACGAATTTCACGTTATTCTCATACATTCTAGAGATGGAGTACATAAATTACAAGATATATTCTAGGTTTGACATACATCATAGCTTTTTTTGTCGTAACAACACTTTCAAATAATATGCATGACTGACTCATGTGTCGACAGTTATCACAAATAACAGCAATTCTTCATATTTCATGGAAAACAATTTTTCCTTTTGTTGTTGGCCTTCTTAAGGATACCGTAATTGGTTTTGAAATTTGTGGTCGCCAAAATCAGTGCAGTCAACAGCCGAGCGGGAATACTAGACGGGTGTACGTAGGCTACCCATCATGCATACGTAGTTCATGTATACGCGTGTATACTAGTATACTAAAGAAAAGCTTGGAACCTTACTTTCTCTGAAGCGTTTCTTTCAAAGTTAAAGGCCAGGAATAGTGATCGCCATGGCTTCCTCGAACACTAATCTGCTAGATTCTGTTGTTTCTGAAGAAGTTGAATGCGCCATTTGCCTCAATAAGTTGGATACACCACGTATATTGACATGTCTGCATAGCTTCTGTGAGAAGTGCTTGGAGAAGTGCGTCCAGAACCGAAAAGATGACTCGTCCCATTCAGGTAACAGCACCTTGAAGTGCGCACTCTGCAATGAATATACTGCCTTACCCGATGCTGGTGTCCGTGGACTGAGACTCGACTTCAGAGCTACCCGTTTGGTGGAAGCTCTTCAGGAAAAGGAGACCCGGGAACTCAAACTTGCCAGTTCAGCCCCTTGCTGCGAGACTTGCGGATGTACTGATTCTGGAGAAACTGCCTCGACGGAAAAGTCGCCTTTCACCTACTGCAGAGAATGCTGCCAGGTCCTGTGCCAGCGCTGCTCTGCGGTTCATGCCGGTTTAAGAATGACCCGATCGCACACCGTCGCTAACATATCTGACTTGCTCAACGGGAAAGTAACCATCCAGAGCAAAGACGACTCAATGCTATGTCCAAAACACGACGAAAAACTGAAGTTTTTCTGTGTGACTTGTCTTGAACCTATTTGTCATGACTGCACTCTGATTGATCATAACCGGGAGCAGGGCCACCAACTCCAATTCCTGAAGGACTTTGTCCCTACCATTCGTGAAGAGCTGAGCTCACGTCAAGAAGAAGTTTCCAAGAAATCCGAAGAGTTCTCAGAGTTTCTTAACTTGGCTGACGAACTCGAAACCCATATTATGGACAAAACAAAGACAACAAGCAAGAGCATACAGAATGCTTTTGTCGAATACAGTAGCAGGGTAGAACAGGCGCGTTTGCAAATGGAGAAAGTGCCCTGTGAGTATCTTGGTGAAAAAATCGAGCAGCTGAATCAACTGAGGAAGAAAGCGCAGCATATCAAATCACTGGCGGAGAAGAGCTTGTTATTGACAAACCAAATCATGGAGAATGAGCAGGATCTTGTCGGTATGGCCTCTATGTACAAAAGTCTTAGAGAGGCCATGGACAGAGCAATTGCTGAAAAACCTGATGAGCAGGAGCTGGAAAATATAAGGGAATATATTGATCACTTGCACTATCACGTGACACATCTCGACGCGAAAGTTGGAAACGTTGCGGTAGGGTGCAGATGTACAGAGCGCAGTACTTCGAGCGTTGCTTGCAAGAATGGTCCCAAAGATGTACAGTTTACTCGCGACGGAAGAATATCAGCCATTGTCCAAGTCGAATGCATCGGAGAAGGACAAGGGACAGTTTATGTAAAAGCCGGTACTCAAACACTCTACACATCTACTGGAATACCTGGATACAACCATTACTATCAGCAAAAACCGGCGACAAATCTTGAAGTGTTTGCTGCAATCAAGCAGACATCCACGAGCTTCCCAAGCTGTACCTCGTTCAGTTGGACCCGCTGGCTTCCAACCTTGCCGTATGACATCATCAGGTGCTTTACTTCGCTATCAGATCATCGCTTCGTCATCGCAACCACTGAGGAAAAGTTATACATCCTTGGGGATACTCTAGGAGAATTGTCTCACGGTTTACCCGATACACGAAGTATCTCCGGTTTGGCAACAGACAACGAGGACAACATCTACATCACTGATAGCAACAACCACAAGATATACATCCTAAGATCCGATGGCAACCTGAAGGATACACTGAACGTTGAGGATATCTCACCAACTTGTGTCGCTGTCCCTCACATGGGACCAGTTGTCATTGCGGTCACGCACGAACCAGCCACGGTATCCATCCTGGACCTCAACGGGAATGCTCTATGCTCCATCCACAACGAGGAATGGAAGAAGGTGGCCATCGGATGTGATGCTGATCGGTTGCTCTACATCCTCTGGTCCGACCAGAATAACGAGAAGACGCTGCAGATGTATACCTTCCAGGGGGTGCAGGTGGGTACTCTGTTTGAGAAGGAATCGCACAGCTACAACGATCTTGTTTTAGCAGTGTCACCAATAGGAGCTTGCGCAGCTGCAGTGGTGACAACAACAGGTGTTGACGGGGAAGTGGTGACTGTGGCGCCAAGAGAAAAGCCATCGCCTGAAATGCCTTCATAGGCGTATTTATAAAGGTGAACTAGAAAGTTGAACTTGATTTGTGAGGCGCCAAGTGTCAAACTCTTAATGCTATACAAAATTAATGTACAAAAACGAAATGAAAGAAGAAGAAAAAAATTCTGACATGATATTGGTTTATTAACTCAATAATATAGAGTATAATTAAGTCACCATTACAGAAGGAAGAAGTAGACATGAGGTGCTTCATAAATCAGTGGACTAAAATCTACAGACTGTAACCTGGACTAAAAGCTGGTACGCTTTTATAAATATCGACCATGGGAATGTTTATGTTAAAGTTATTTTTTTAAAATTATAATAACTCGACTTTTAGCCAAGCTGTTTTCGTTTTCATTGTTGCAAAGCTATTTAAATGTTTAATCGTCATGTCAAATTGCACTCCCCCCCCAAAACAAAAAGTATTAACTATTCACTTGAATATAAGATCATTTATCTAATTCCTATATATTCGCAGTGTTTAATTTACGCTTTAAAGTGTTTCACTTTGTCAGTGAGTGATGCACTAACGGTGCTAACCAGTTCTGATTTTACGTCGATCAACCTACATGTATGCTCTCCATGAAAATTATACAAAATGTTGATCAAAAATCGTTGTCGCCATTGAATAAGAATTATGATTAAAGTTCATTTTTATGGATTGGCTAAGAATTTTAACATTGAGAAAAAAATGGTTGTATGTGTCTCTGGCAAAAAATCAAACTTAAATCTGTTAGGAGAAGAATTACTGCTTAGATGAAGAATTACTGCTTAGATTCATATTTCGCAAATATTGACGTCGCTTATAAACTTCCTCGAGCCTCTTAACAGCTTGTAAAGTTGAGCATAATGTTGATGATACCGAAGTTAAAGCCGAAATCACTGAAATTATTGCTGATGTTTCTTTTCTTTCTTTCTATGCATAGCGTTCATCGTATCTTAACTACAAAACGGTTGAAAATAGCATCGTAAACATGCTCGCATATAGACTTTGTGGAAATCAAGTCACGGGTAATTTCATTGCACTATCATCCGAAGAAATCATGTTCGGGTTTAAGAAAAAAATTCTCCGCACATTTCATGAGGTGATGGGCAAGCCTATTGAACTTGCCTTTGGTTGATTTTTCGAAAGACTTTGCGATTGTGATCAGAGAGCCTCATAACATGCACAGACGAATTCCGAAATGTTGGAAATTAAGGGGTGCGAAATGTTTGAAACAGCGTTCTATAACGGAATCGGAGTATAGATATTGTAATTCGTATTTTAATTTCATGTTTCAAAATATTTTGTTCGCCTTTATGAAAATGATATTGTTATAATGAAATTGTCTATAGTGGTTTAATGTACATAAAAAGTACATGTAAGTAATTAAAGTATCGTATTATGTCATTTATTTTTTGTAACTGACACGTCATTTTTGTTTCCTTTCATAGTGTTTGATATTTTCTGTTCATGTTTATTCACAGCAATGACGTAGTTGAGTCTTGCCGATTTTCTTCTCTGTTGAGGTTTATGTTAGAAAATAACGTATTCGGTTACACGATTAACGTTTTGAAATGGTTCATGTACATCATGTTGTTGCCAGGAGGGGATCCAGCCGGCGGCGAGGGGGGGGGGGGGGGTGGCCAATTCGTGAGACTGAAATCTTTAGCGCCGCTGAAATATTTGTGCTCAACGGGGGTAGGGGGTAGTGAGCACTAAAAATAAAATCCTTTTAGGGTACCAGGGCCCTCACCCCTGGTCCCGTGCCCCCCTCCCTGGATCTGCCACTGGTTGTTACAGTGTTTGGACATATCATTAGGCCTATTTACAATTTGAGTTGAGTTGAGTTGAGGTTTTATTATCCAAACGTTCAAATACAGCAATATAACAATAATAAATGTATGTTTAACAAATTAATGTAGTGTTATCCCCATATCCTCAATATTCTAGAATATGATTATGATCAGGGGTGGTGATCCTGAGGGAGAGGATGACAAGTTCACCCCTCAAATTCTGCACGAAATTTAGATTAGATATACAGTGGAAATGTTTAGAAGAGGATAAGGTAATATCATTTATATCCCGTCATGCAGGAACCGATAGTCTCTGATCACAGTCTCTAGTTACGAAACATTTGAACCATTTTAATACTTCAACATTCAGAAAAAGTGTAATTTCTTTTCCTCTCACTGTATTTTCTCCGAAACGATTCCATGCGTAAAAGCTCCGTTCTATCAAAGACCTCTAATTTCTAACTGAATAAAGAAACGTACATTCCCTTCACCGATTCATGTTGTGTGTTTGTCATCGTGTATTAATTGTTGTGGCGAATGATATTGGTTTAGGTAATCGGGAATATACAAATTGTCATCAGCAGCGTCATCATCATCATCTTCTTCTTTTTCGTCGTCGTGTTCTTCTTCTTCTCCTGTCTCATTCTATTTCTCTTCATCTGCCCCTCCCCGTATCCTCCTCTTCTTCTTCTTCTTCTTCTTCTTCTTTGGGTAACATGTGCCCATGGGTGTCGATCCCGGGGGATGGGGGGGGGGGGGATATATCCCCCCAACATATTTCAGACGGGGGGGGGTGGCCTGTACAATCACCACCTCCCCCCACCAATAATTCACCATTAAAAAAAAATGAAGAAAAAATAATGATTAGAGTCCGATGAGAGTAGTTAATAGTTATCACTACAAAGGACTGTGTATGATCGAATCTCTTTGGTTAGTACTCGCAAGATGACCATCAATATACACATTTTGCTATCTCATATTTCATAGTAAATACATATATAAATAGAACACGAGGTAAATGAGACATGAATACATTTAATTCTCGCTCATACGGCTTCATCAGGAATTGATTCAATCAACAGCATCATATAAATGCAGTGCGCCAAATCCAAAGCCGCAGCATTAAAAAGCAACGAGCTAAATGAAGCGCAAAAGTGCAAAAAAGAAGTAGAGAGAGGGATAGAGAGATAATGAGAGACGGAGGATAATAACCCAGGTAGCAAGCGCATGTGGGACCCACATGGGTCCCATGTTCTCTGAAACATGGGCCCCATATGGAAAACCATCTGGGGCCCTAAGGCATCTGCACCCAAGAAGCATATGGGACCCATTATAAGACAGATGGGACCCAGATGGGACCCATACCAAACTGGGCCCAAATGGGTATGCCCAGCTTAATTCCCATCTGGGACCCATAAGGGCTGGCCCAGATAGATCCATATTGGCCCATATGGGATACATAATGGGTTCCATTTAGCCCAGATGGCACAAGTGACCCAGATCATCCCCATATGGGCCCCATATGGGCTTGCTACGTAGGAAAAGGGGAAAAGGGGAAGAAACGGGCAGAAGAAAAAAAGGAAGGGGAAGAGAAAAGGAAGAAAGACAAGAGAAAGAGGGACATTATAAGCAATTTTTTTTCACTACCGTCACTTCGTGAAAACAGTGACGATATATTCCAGCATTTCCTTCAGGGAACTGATGTGAATGGGCAATGATTTTCGGACACATTTTGCTCCGTTGGGGGGGGGGTAAGTTCAGCTTTTTTAGGTCAACCATGGTAAATTTGGTAATTTTTTTTTTTTTAATAAAAAAAATAAAATAAAAAAAATCCAAAAGGGGAGGGGGTTTTAGAGAAATTAAGGGGGGGGGGGTTTACACACAAAAAATTACCAAAGGGGGGGTTCAACTCCCCCAAACCCCCCCCCCCCCCCCCCCCCCCCCCCCTGTGTACGCGCCTGTCTGCATGTGCCTCCTTCAGGATTCTTGCAGATACATACCCCAAATGTACAGTATCATAATCAGCAAACCAAATCATTTAGCGCAAATGAAAATATGACAGCCGACGGCGCCAACTACGGGCAAGTGCTAATATTAATGTCAACCTCCGCCTTTTTTTCCTCCTACTCCATGATTCCTAACCTTTCATTTCAAATACAATAATTTTGAAAATGATAATTGAACCACTCCTAATTCCTGCAATGCATCATTGCATGAAATCTAACCCTAAACAGTATACTGATGGTAATGTAAAACTCGTCTACAATCCCCTTCTCTGGTTCATTTCCCCTCAGTTTCCTCCTCTTTTGTTCTTGTTCTCCCTCTTCCTCCACTTCTTTTACTTCTTGGGCAGAATGCTGAAATTAAATACAAATACATTTACAGATCAACTCCCCCAGACGGTACTTTTACTATAGTGGCTATGATGCAGGAGTACTTCCAATTATAACCAGTGCATTGTTTCATGAAACCATGATCAAAGTACATGCAATTTAAACTTAATAGTTTTTAATACTCGTATTTCAAGTTTATTAAAGAGGAAAAAGTGCATCTGTCAAATTAAAAGGGGCAATTATCATAGCGGAAAAGAGGTACTTCTCATACCTAAAAAGGAGCAGTTTTAAAGTAAAAGGGGCGCCTTTCAAATTAGAATGGAGGCATTCGGAGGTTAGTAGAAAGGGGCATTTATGAGAAATTGTAATGGCATTGAACTACATAAGTTAAAGGGGGCACTTGTTATGAGAAGGGAAAGGGCACTTGTTAGAAAGAAAACGATGCACCGTGTCAAGGTAAAAGGGGCCGTTTATCAGAGGTAAACAAGGCACTTCTCGCCAAAAGGGGCACTCATGAGACCGGGGGGAAAGGGATATTTATTACAGAGGGAAAGGACACTTAATTGAAAATTAGAATGGGCACCTCGTCCATAGATCTATTCGAATAGGGGGATCGATCAGAGGTGAAAAGGGGCACACTTATCTGAAGGAAAAGGGGGCACTTTTGGGGTACTCGAAAAAGTGGGGGGCATCAGTTTGCACCCCCTGGAGCGCCGCCTCGTATTAAAAAAAATACATCACAAAGATAGTTCGAGAGTGGGTTTATATCATAAATTAGCCTTAGCCTATACAAGAAACACCAGAGAAGAAATTTGAATAAATTGACTATAATGCTACACAAGAAAGAAAAACAAAATTTGTGAAAGAGATTTTCTCAAAGAATCAATTAAACATTGGCTCATTTAATGAGTGAAAAAAACGAAAGAAAAAGGACGTGGAGAAAATAATGTAAGTCAAGGGGGGGAAAGAAGAAAATTTGGAGAAGGACATTATAATTGGGAATATTATATTTATACTGGAAATGTATTTTTTTTAAGAGCTCTCACAAAGCCAGTTATAGAAGCTATGATATCAACTTGTCAGCTAGAGCAGGGAGGTGGAATTCCACCTCCCTGGCTAGAGTATGCCTACATGTTTTCTTATTCGAGTTGTGGGTAGGGTATTGTGACTTGTCAACATATTTGGAAAGGTCGATAGCGATGACCTCATTCTTCACAATAAACAAAGCTCGCTTTAACCTGTTTGCAAAACACTATGGGCTGGCCGTCAGCTGAACCAAAGACTGGTAACCTATCTGTACACTGAGAAAGCGAGAGTCACAATGAACGGGGCATCGTTGTAGTAGTACAATCTTTTGTAATAACTTAATAGACTACGAAAATGGCGACCGGCTGCTGTGGAGTCAAGCGACAGAAAGTTTCTGCTCCTCCCGAAAATGAAGGAAATCATCATGGATCTTCAACGTCATGTTCAACTAGAGATTATATTCCGTCTCCAAGGAACGGTTCGGCAGTTATACCTCGACCAAATGGCCTTAGCAACGGACTGAATACTAGCCTAGCCCGTATAGTGTGTGATGAGATGTGCTATTTTTGCTTCGAAACTTTGTACAGACATCTGCACAACGAAGCTCCCGCACCTTCTCCAAAATTCACCGATAAACCTTTGTGAGTGTGGATGGCTTAACAACAGGTTTAAAGGCAAACTTGCTGCAGCTAGTTGTACTTGATGACAAAGTCAAAAGAAATACCACACAGGCTGAATGGAAAGAGGTTCCAGTCTTTTGTTATAATTTTGGTTAAGTCTAGATCTAACTCCAGGTAGCCTGAAGGCATTGGAGCTCCAGATCCTAAACTAAACCGGGCCGGGGAAATGATTCAAACAGCGGGTTTGGTCCTATTTTTTGGAAATCTAAAAAAGTAGTAATTAAAATTTAGGCTTACAATGCTTTACGACTCCTCTGGCATCTGGTCTACCACATGAAATTATAATTTGAAGATGTCTTCGATGGGAAAAGGGTGATTCCTTGTCCTAAACCAATTCATTCGTGTTGTAACTTGACTTGTATCGTTGATTCAACGTAGCGAAGAGAAAGTGCGCATGCGCGGTAGCGGCGCAGCACATATGAATAACATGTTGTATAGTATACGCACGTCCCTGAGTGCAATAGCGGTGAATGCAGTACGCGCGAGGTTTCTTTAGATTGGTGCCGCTCTGTGCAACGAGCTGCTTGCGGCGAGTTGACAGTGTGCACCATCTGAAGAAACCGAGCGAACACTGCATTTACGTATCGCACAACAGTTACAGGGTCAAGTGCGTTATTTGTTTTATAAAATAGCGACACAAACAGCAACAAACGAAACTAGATCTTAAGTTAGAGTTTACGAGAGTTCGATCTAGATCTAGAGTTATGTTGGTTCGAGACTAACCTTGCAGGCTTACCAAAAAGTCAATGGGATTCATTGCCTTAATTGGTTAAAAATAAAATCCATACAGTGGGTCTAGAGACGAGTCTACATCAGACAGCTGAAATTCCTGGCTTGATTATAAAATCCAAAAGTCAAAACAGGCCTAGACTCTAAATCCAAGGCAAAAGTAAAATAAAAATTTGCTTTTTAATAGACCTAGTACCTCGCTCTAGCGCAGCTAGCTAGCTAGAGCTACGCGTACGTTGCGCTGGGGATCATGGTGGAGCGTACAATATTAGCTACGCGTAGCCTACAATAATTGCAATGCACTCGAGGGAGCGCGTACTACACGTACGCGCGCGCACTGGATCTCCATGGTCACGCGTACGCACCGTGCAATATAACTTTTTACTGCGCTTTTTCTGCACTCATTTCTGCAAAATCGTGCTTGCATCAAAAATTTGTCAATGCCATGTGACGCGTATTGACCAATCACGATGCTTAAAATACTAGAGCCATTTTATAATGTTGATTCAACATCGAAGAGAAAGAACATTTATATGCAAAATATTATTCATATGTGCTGCCCCGCTACCGCGCATGTGCACTTTCTCTAGTTTTTTTTTGCATGTATTAATTTAATTTGTTTTTAATTTAAGGGAGATAGATCTAGATCTAGGTCTACTACTACTACATGTAAGGTCTATATTATCAGACAAGTAAATTGTTACAAGATGACATTCAAAGTGATTTGTGGACAAGTGAGTAGACCTATATCCTATATTACCTACATCTTCGTCTAAGTAGATTCAAATCTAGGTCTACTCGCCCTGAATTCTTTGTGATAACATATTTTTTTAAAGGCAAAATCTAGTCCTTATTAAACTGTAAAGTTCTTAAGTAGGATTCAGAATATTAAACAAATTGCAGTCACAAATTATCAGATTTAAATGACAAAGTTTATTGGAATACCTTTAGGTTTTGTTTCGTTTTGATATGTTTTTGGTTATGCTTCGAGATATCAAAAGGAAGTGATAAAATTGAGACTAGATCTAAAAGAGAATATCAGAAAACAGAATATCAGAAAAAAAGCTTTATGGTTTGATTTAGATGTCTAGTGAGAAAGCCACCCTGCCCCTGACATGTTAAAGTGGATATTTAAAAAAAAAATTAACAAGTTGACAGTCAAATCAAAATCTTTGTAGGTAACTTGAAGGAAAAACCAAACAATTATGCATTGTTAAAGCTACAGTACATGTATACCAAATTTGCTTGAAATTCAGACTTTAGAATATATTTAAATGTGAAGATACATGGGTGTATTTACATTATTTCAGGCACAATTATTCCAAAAGAAAAATGTATTTAAACTGTAAAGTGCTATTAAGGAAATGCTGTACTTGCTGTTATGGTAAAATACAAGCAGATTAATATTTGTGCAGAATATTTTCATTTTGTTCTTATCTAGGAATTGCATTTAGGGTGTATGTAAATGTAGCTTCCCAGATAATGACCCTCTATTGTCCATACTACGGCCCATGAGGCCAACAGGCAACGGCCTAGAGTGTGACAAGAAACGGCCTACTGGATGTTTTATGGACTTTCTGACAAATTTGTAGGGCTCACTAGATCGACCAGCAGCCACAAGCTTGTTGTCAGATTCATCATCCCATGTACTGTTGCACTCCTATGGACATGGTGGAACTCTTAAATTTTCTTGTGTGTTTCTTTGTTTTATTACTCTCTTGGCTGTCTTTGTAGTGGGTAGTTAGTACAATGTATAGTGAATTATCCAATTGGTCAACAATGTCTGTCTTTTAGGCTATCGGTCTTTTGGAATGGCTCCACTATAGTCCTACTGCATGTGTACATGTACATGTACCGTACTAATTGCTCATCTCTCTCTCTGTCTTCCCTTTTTGTTTCAGTCCACTATTTGTTACATGGAAAATAGGGAAAGAAAAACGTCTACGCGGCTGTATAGGTACATTTACTGCTATGAATCTACATGACGGTCTCAGGGAATATGCAATATCTAGGTAAGTTGAGCAGCAATCGGTCAAGAATCACGACAAACATTTCATGATACTCGTAATGGACTCATATTAACCAAGTACCTCTGAGAGGACATTTAAGGTGTTGGTCCCCTGGTTACATGTACATGTACTTAGAAGCATACACATGCTTTCTTAGCCATCAGATAAAAACAAACCGATATTACAAAAATCAAATAGGTATCAATATTATGGTTTTGTTTGACATTGGTTTCTAATTGGTTCATACATGTAGAAGATATTTCAAGCAATACTGTATCTATAACATCACACTAGCCATCTTGAAGTTGTTTCTAATTGGAAAAAAATGACAATGTTCATGCAACGTTGGCATGAGATCTTCTACTACACATGGAAGATAAAATTATCTGTTGAAAATGTGTATGTGATGAATGTACATGTACTATGATAGTGCCCTGCCAGATACATTCTTGTTGCTTCTCTTCAAAATCTTTGCTTGCAAGTGTGTTTTTTGTTTTCCTATGGAATGACCCAAAATGAAAATAGTAATACACATCAAATTATCAATAATGATATGATGGTACATGTTGGAGGAGGAAGAGGAGAAGAAGGAGAAGGAGGGGAAAAAAAGATTTCTTGCTGTATGCACACAATAAAGCTTAATTTTTCTAACTCACTATTTGCTTGCTATATGCACACATAAAGCTTAATTTTTCTAACTCACTATTTGCTTAGGATAGCATTGTATTGTTTATACCTTGGTATTTTGTTGTAAGTATGTATACTTTGCAAATGGATTCATGTACATGTACATGTAGGTTTACTTGTGGTATGATGACATATATATATTCATGTGGTAAGTACATGTAATGCAATTGATGGACATTAATCTTTACTCTACGAAGAGGAATGTACTCATTGGAAGAAGAAGAAGAAAAATCTATCCAATTCAATTCAATATAATACATGTAATTGTTGTTTAAGATTATTAGTTGTTAATGCATGAAGTCACATTCATCTTTTTAGTTTTCATTGAACTGCTATTTATATAACCTGATTTCATGTTTTCTTGTATTTTATTCTAAACCTGACAATATCAGTCTCTGGACATTTGCCATGTTTTCTTTTTCTTACAATAAAACCGAAATGAATAGAATTGAGTAGGCACACTCTATAGTATAGTTGGATCAAGTTGGTTTGATCCCTGCCTGTTCAATATACATACAGTATAAGCAACTCGAAACTCCAATGACAGAAATTGAAGGGGCAATTTGATGAATTCAAAATGACATGCTGTCAACTTAATGTCAAATTACATGATTGAACAATAAGCCAGTTCGCAATCTCAGCGCGCAATGCATTGTGGTAGTCGGTCATAGGTCATTGGAGATAAACAAAAGAGCGTTGCCCGTGGGTACTCGTACTAACGTGCACATTGTGAATGGCCAATTCCGAATTCGCGTAAACACCGTAATATTGACTCGATAATATCGCTGAAAATTGCATTTTTTCGTCGTCTTTTTCATTGAGTGATGGATGGAAATGCATCTGATCTTACTTTAGAAGAGATTAGACATTGGAATGTGAATGCTTTGAAGGATTTTCTACGGATAAGAGGACTCAAAACAAGAGGTTTAAAAGCGGAGCTACAAGCGTTGGTTTACAGTGCTGTACAGTTTGGGTACGAAGTGAAACCTAGTGAGGTGGAGGAAGATACATCGAGGTCTGCTAGCTATGCAGAGTTGTTGAACATCAAGGGAAAACGAATTCCAGATCCTCTTGTTGACTTGAAAGACAACTGGATCCCAGAAAAAGAAGGAGTGAAATTTTGGCCACCAGTTAGTTATTTTGAGATAGCCGAATGGTTGTTGAGCGAGGCGCCTTGCACCAGTGTACCAAGCAAGAGCAAATGTAAAACTGGTGATCAAACGAGACCCAAGTCCCTGCAAGAAAGACTTCTCTCTGACTATAAGGAAGGGAAGGCATATTCTTACTTCGATAGCAAGTGGCTTCATGAAATATTCTACCATTCAGTCTCCAAAGACAGTACAATGTGCATCTTGAAGACACAATGTACTCCTTCATTATCAGTGAAGAATGTACCTCACAATGTATGGATTGCTGTTGAACAGGCCACAGGAAAGATTCAGAGTGCCTACTGTAGCTGTTTTGCAGGGTAAGTACTAATATTAATCATTGGTTGATAAATGTGATGCCACATGTCTAACGTTTTAGAGGTCTATATTTACAAAGAAATGAACTTCCAAGGACGGAATGCCGGAATGGTCATGATTGGTGTCAGAGTGTGCACATAGTTTCTCAGAAAATTGAAATGTAGATAAAAAAAAATACATGTCGGCCTACCCTAGGTCTCGAAGGCCTATTCGAGATGAATTACAATTATTTACAGATTTTTATTTAAAAGATTTTCCATTTGATTTTGTTCTTTCAGTCTTGGATCAACTTGCAACCACATTGCTGCACTAGTTTTCAAGCTCGACCATGCCTTCATGACAGGAGTCTCCCAGAACCGTAACCTGCCTTGTACATCAAAGGTCTGCAGTTGGAATGTGTATAGTGGAGGGGCAGCATCAGTTCTCCGTGGAAAGCCAGTTTCTGAGATGGAGTGGGTTAAGCCGAGCTATGTCAAAAAAAGTAGGTCTATTATCAATTAACAAAATTAATGAATTTCCCAATGAAATGAAATTAGTCTTTTGGGGGGTATTTTAATATAAAGTAATTAATATATTTTTTCAATTAAGTTTTTAGCTGTTCAGAATATTGTGAAATTAGACATTAAGGCCCTACAATGTATATTAGCTACCACATATATTTTGTGATTTATTAAAAAATGTATACTAGAGACGTGAAACCATAATTGATGTAAAATTATGATTACATCTGCACTTCATGTACAGTATGTGATTGTGAAGGATAAAATATATTCAAATATTCAACTGTGCAATGATATTTTGTAAAATTTTGTCTTTGCAATACAGGAAAGCCTATCAACTCTGCTGCAAAACGACTTTTCAATCCATTGGGAAGGAGTAGGAGTCTCTCTGGCCAACAGACCCAAGCAAAAGATCTCATTAACGCCATGTACCCGAGCTGCAAGAAGTCAACGGTGTTCAAATATCTAGAAGACGAACAGAGCATCACAGAGATCAAAACTGCGAACTACACTCCCGAGGAAAACTTTAATGTGGGCGATGAAGTCGAGGTCCAAACAAGGAACACATCGAATGTCGAAACCCTGAGCAGCATTGGAAATCATGCAGAATCGGTAGAAGCGTTTTTGAATGTACTTCCAACATACAGCCAAGAGCAAGTTGATGCCGTGGAGAAGCAGACAAGAGGCCAAGCAGAGAACAACCAGTGGGCCGAATTCCGTGCAGGGATGATAACAGCATCCAACCTCAAGTCAGTTGTGACCCGACAAGCGTCATTAAGCGATCCTGCATCATCGCGCAGCCAAGATCCCAGGCCAACTATTAAGAAATTGATGTGTTACGAAACACTCAATCCAAATCTCCCAAGTCTCAAGTATGGCAGGTTGATGGAGCCGGTGGCAAGAAAAACGTATGAAACCATCTTAAAGGAAAATGGGCACCAAGATGTTCAGGTAGAAGAGTGCGGTTTGTTCGTTGACAAAAGTAAAGTGTTTCTGGGTGCATCGCCAGATGGTTTGGTATCCTGCGCGTGCTGTGACGAGACAGGATTACTCGAGATAAAGTGTCCACGCTCCATCGCCCTCGACGAGCCTTCAGCCGAGAACCTTGACTGGTTGACTGTAATAAATGGCTCTTCAAAGCTAAAGAAAAATCATCAGTACTACTACCAAGTACAGTCGCAAATGGGCATTACAGGACGAACATGGTGCGACTTCTTTGTGTACACACAAGCTGGTTTTCACCTTGAACGCATCTACTACGACATTGGAATGTGGACAAGTGCTATGGATGTTGCAGAGCAGTTCTTCAGAGAATACCTAGCTCCTGAATTGGTTTTAAAGGAGATTGGATTGGAGATTGGAGTCTAAGTTTGTATGCAGCTATCAAACTCTAAAGAAAGTGCACGTTGATAAACTGTACCAAGCAACTCTGTAACTGTCTAGTCTGTCTGTTTTCTCTTGCCTTGAACTGCCTACATATACCTCATACAAATTTAGAGCAGTATTTAAAGTATTAGAGTGTATTTTGTGCTATTAAATGTATGTTTGATAAATTGTACCACGCAACTCTGTAACTGTCGAGTCTGCCGGTTTTCTCTTGCCTTGAACTGCCTACATGTACCTCATACAAATTTAGAGCAGTATTTAAAGTATTAGAATGTATTTTGTGCTATTAAATTTATGTTTGTTTTAACTGGCATGTTTGGCAACATTATCATAATTTCTCGGTATATATTTATCTACTGCTAGACATAATGAAATTTGGCTCGCATCACTTCGAGTGAATCATCAAGCAATGCTAGAAAGCATTTTTTTCTTCTCAGTGGCCTGAATCAAAATTTACTGTTTATAATGTATTTTGTTTTGTGAATGTACTGCCATGGAAAGATAAATAAATGTGTAGTTATCGATAACCATGCATCAGTCATACTCTCATTCAGCTTGCACACTACAAATTAATGGTCTTTAATGATTCAGTAAATAAATTATTTATTTCACATGTTATATCTACATGTAAACTTTATTATATAAGCATCATAAACTGGTAATGATCATACAAATGTAAAGTGCATAACAATTGAAGATTTGCAAAGGTATACATGTACACAGTTATTCAAAGTTACACTGTTAATGGTAAATTTCAGAGAGCAAATGATGCGATGATTTTCCTGAATTCTGGATATCATATGACATATGTTAATTTTAATTAAAGTTGTTTACTTCTGAAAAACAATGAAAATGACTGCAATTAATTTTGTTCTAGGATGTAGTAGGCTTATATTACTAGTTAGTGAGAGAGAAAGAGAGAGAGAGAGGAGGGGGGGGGGAGGAAAAGCTAGAGAAAGGGAGAGAGAGAGAGGAGAGAGAGTGAAAGAGAGAGATGTAATACAATTTTTTTTACTTTTGGAAAAACGATAAATATCACTCATTACTAACTTCAAATCATACTTTAGTACACACAAATCTAATAATAATAATAATAATAATGTTCAATTCTTATATAGCGCATATTACAAAATTGTCTCTATGCGCTTAGATACGAGAGAGAGAGAGAGAGAAGAGAGAAAAGACATGAAGAATATCTAAATGACAATTGCGTTCAAAACATCCAGGCATAAACGGGTGATAAACTACCTGTACTGAAATATGAAACCTTCTAAATAAACAAATGTTTCATTTAAAAATGAACTGCTAATAAATATAAACAATTAATTTACAAGACATGGTTGCAAGTTCACAAGAGCCGAGCAACCAATATCACTCATTACTAACTTCAAATCATACTTTAGAACACATACATCTAAATGACAATTGCGTTCAAAACAACCAGGCATAAACGGGTGATAAACTACCTGTACTGAAATATGAAACCTTCTAAATAAACAAATGTTTCATTTAAAAATGAACTGCTAATAAATATAAACAATTAATTTACAAGACATGGTTTCAAGTTCACAAGAGCCGAGCAACCAATATCACTCATTACTAACTTCAAATCATACTTTAGAACACATACATCTAAAGTTGAACAATTAATTTACAAGATCTGGTTGCAAGTTCACAAGAGCCGAGCAAACAGTCACAATATCATCAGCTGTGGGGATGAGGGTGAGTGGCATAGTGTTATTCAGTATCTTAAAGCTTTTCAACCGGTTGATAGCTCTCTCAACATGGATCCGCAGATTAGCGACAACTTTAGTTTTTTTCACTTTTGCCCGTGTCATCTGCCTCTTTCCCTGTGCAGCAGGGGGGATTTCCAAGGAAGCATGGTGCAGTATCAAATCCTCTTGGATCGGGAATCCTCTATCTGCCATCAAGATATCATGGGGTTCGAGAAGGTCGAGAAAGCCGCTTTCCCTAACAATAAACACATCTGAAACCCGTCCACCATAGACCTTCGAAATGAAGGAGATGTGACCGTTAGGCGTAATCCCTACAAGAAGCTTGATGGTGTTATGCTTCTTGTAGTCGGACCAGGTTGATGCCTGCAGCTCTAGCGATCGTGGTCTTTCGATGAACATTTCCGTGCAATCAATGATGCATCTCAGGTTCCTGCACCGGTTCCTGAACTGTTTTGGCATGTTCAATGAAATGGATGGTCTGCTAGGCCACACTATGAAGGGCTTCAACGTGATGGCGAGAAAGCGTACCCATGTAGTAACGACCTGGGAGCAAGTGCTTGGGACAACGCCAATTTTTGCCGCTTTTGGCATCTTTTTTGTTCATGAATTTATTCCATCGCTTTCTAGCTTCTGCATCCTTCCTGTCTGTGGGAAATGGAAATAGTCTGAAAGGGGGTGGGCAATCACAACATCCCAATCCAAAGCGAGTCTGATGCTTGCTGCAAAATCCTTGCTTCCACTTTTCCAGCTGGAAGGACCCATTGCCGCACCCAACAACTGCACAAAGCTTCATGCCTGAAAAAGAAATGGAAAAAGAAGGGACAAATAATCATACAATTAACAATATTTCTCACTACATGTGCATATTGAAAACTTACAAATATGTCTTCAAAAGGATCAATACGATACGGGTACCATAATCAGCCAACAGTGCAGTGTAGTGCAGTTGGCGTTAGCATAGATTGTTTAAGCTGTACATCTTTTATTACAGTCCCATCTGTACACTTCTGTGTCATGTTCTGACCCAAAACCCGAAAAAAACTTCATCTTGAATGAGTAAATACAACATTTTAAAAATGGTTACATGTTATTTCGGGATTTTATATTAGAAATAAAACGATTCAAACCTACTTTCATCGATGTTTGTTGCAAGGAACAGTCAGAATTCTGAGATATTACGCTCGTTTTGTGTGGAAGTTTTGTCAATCTAAACCATATCCGTCGGCGGCACTCTATTGTTTATCTCCAGAAATGCGTCGGCAGGCGATTCTCGCGCATGCGCGATAACAACTGCGAAAAGGCTTATACATATCTTGGGGTTCGTTTATTGCCCTAGCTGCATGCCCTTTTATGTACAGTTCATTTCGTAATGAATCCAAGTAGTGTATGAGAGTAGAACAACATCAAAAT
Source organism: Strongylocentrotus droebachiensis (assembly GCA_035222895.1). Lineage (NCBI taxonomy): Eukaryota > Metazoa > Echinodermata > Echinoidea > Camarodonta > Strongylocentrotidae > Strongylocentrotus > Strongylocentrotus droebachiensis. The sequence continues at coordinate 112,839 of JAVYIG010004525.1, read as the reverse complement.
GAGATGCATGTACACATACATGTACACTATAGCTGTTTGTCTATCAGTATACTGGACAACAAAAAGGCATGATGAAGGGACCAAAATAATTTAAGAAATTTATCTTAAATTTCTTTAGAAGAACGCTGGGAATTTTCAGGAAAAAGATTAATGATTTGTTTGTTTAAAGAATAGTTTGCATATTTGTATTTTTTTTAATAGTGGTATTTGTACACTTATGGGAAATATGCCAAAAAATATCCTCATGCCATAATCTGATTTTGTTAAGAAAAATGTGTCATGTGTCAAATTCAGATTTTGGGGGGTAAAAACCGATCCTTTTTTATTTTGAATTCTTAATGGAATACTCTTCATGTGAAAACGTCATTTGACATTTAGTCTTTTTTCCCCTCTCCATCTCTTTTCTAGTGCGTTCAAAGATACGCGATTTCAACCTATAACCAGGGACGAGCTCTCGCGCCTTCATGTCTCTGTATCCTTGCTGCGTCATTTTGAAGATGCCAAAGATTGGGAAGATTGGAGGGTATGTATGAAACGTCAAACCAAACGTGGTGTATGACTTTCATGAACTCAAGATAAATTACTTGTTTGGTATATTTTAAAGATTTTAAAAATTAGAAGATGTACATGTACATGTATGTTCAACATTAAACTAAACGTGATAACTTGATGAATGGTTGAACTGAAATACTAAAAGTGGTAATGTGTCTTGATATTTTGCTGCATCATTTTGAGGATGCCAACGATTGGAAGGTACAAGTGTACATGTACATGTACATGTATATATAAAATGTTAAACTAAGCGTGATTACTTTATTATTATTATTATTATTATTTATTCAGCGAAACAAAGTGTATACAAAAGAATTACATAGAAGAACAAATCATACAAAACAAAGGATGAAAATCATTAACACAAACATTTTGTGATTCCCATGAGCATTTACAAGTTGCCAGGAATGGGGCAGACAAACTTGATGAATTGCTAAACTGATCATGATTATTTCAGTATTCTTGCTGCATCATTTTCAATACGCCAAATGTTTGGAAGATTTAAGGGTACCGGTACGTGTGTAGGCCTACATGTCCTAAAATGTTTATACTTAATGTGGTAACTTGATGAACTGAACATGATGCTCAAAATAAGAGGAGATATATGAAATGTTAAACTATACACAATATCTTGATGAGTTGTTAGACGAAACAGGATAACATGTTGTAACCTTGCTACTGTGAATACTCTAATGAAAACCTACAGAGAACATCTACAATGTACAGTGTCCAGTGTACTTGTGAAAAAGTGTGTTTAGCCCCAAAGGAATTACAATTAACCCTGTAAGTTGGGGCTCTGATTGGAAGATCGGAGCGACACCCTCGCACCTTTGATCAGTATCGGATCGGAAGAGCGACAAAAAAAATCGGCCGATTTTTTTTTTTTTTTTTTTTTTTTTTTTTTTAATGACGAAAATTTTAGTTTTTGGCTATCAAATGCTCAAAAAAAATTCATGGCTGGGGTTATTTTGTCATTTGGAGTTGTTGTAGACCATGTTTATTGATATTTAGTGTCTTTTCATGACTTTGAAATTAATAATATTGGTCTAAGAGCAGAGGCAAAACATGCGGGCCGCCATCTTGGATTATAATGTAGGTTGTTGTTTTTTTAATGACGAAAATTTTCAAGTTTTTGGCTATCAAATGCTTTAAAAAAAATCATGGCTGGGATTATTTTGTCATTTGGAGTTGGTGTAGACCATGTTTGTTGATATTTAGTGCCTTTTCATGACTTTGAAATTAATAATATTGGTCTAAGAGCAGAGGCAAAACATGCGGGCCGTCATCTTGGATTATAATGTAGGTACATGTATGCATTATAATCCAAGATCATGCAACATGTGACGAAAACGATAAATTGAGATAGAAAGAAAAATTGAAGAACAAAAATATCTGTGTCTGCATAGGACTAGGAGCCATATGCACAGCCTTCCCCCTAAGACTTCAAAGCAGGAATTAGTTGAATTTGTACAGTGTTTCTGGCTTTTCTGCACATTATGGTACCGGTACGTATGCCATGCCGTCGGCTATAGCGCTGAATGGACTTTCTTTAAAACCGGAATCGAGTTGTTTTGCTAATGCTAATTTGCACAATCATGAATATTTATTAGCAAAAAAGCCAATCACAGAACCTGTCTCATGAAAATGCCTCTGTGTAGAAAATGAGTAGGAAAAAAGTGTGTCAGATTAAAGTGTGTCAGGTAGGTCAGAAAGAAGTGGTACAGTAAATGGAAACACCCTTTTTTTTACCAGAACTGGAGTTTATCTTTAAGCATTGTTTTTTGACCTGGCCTTCAATGCCACATGTACTGGTATACTGTAAACCACAGAGCTGATGCTGAGGTCAAATATTTCTATTTCATTGAGATAATGGATACAGCTGCTGTATTAAATATCAGAAGATTGTATTTCTTTTCAATACATGTACAGTCTTTTTGTACTTTCATGTACATTGAATTAATTTAGAGGTGGTCAGGTGGAACAATAGAACCTTGCAATAATGTGAATGAAATGAATTTGTCTTGTATACGGTACCCATGAACATGAACTTAAGAAATTAGAAATCTTCTCTTAAAACTCCTCTGATCAAACTGCTTTTAATTATTTGAATATTTCCACATTTCATCTACATGTACATGTATGCCATTCATGAATAATAGTGTATATGGATATTTACTGTACATGTATGTCAACTTATGTTTTTGATGTACATTGTACCCACGGTACTCTGCTTTAATCATTCATGTACTCTATGGCCCGAATTCACAAAGGAGTTACATGTATGTACGTCATATGACGCGTTTTGACGCGTTATTTACAAACCTGGTTTGTAAAAAACAAAAGGAGGTTTGTCCACAAACCTCCGTTGTGAATTCGGGCCTGTGAGCCTGTATTTTTTTTTTTTTTAGCAGATGTTTCTGCATTTATTGATAAATCAAATATAAAACATTCAAATAACAATAATAGTATAGTATTAATGACTGCTTTGAGAGAAATAGTTGTTTTATTACGCTCAAGGGAAGGTTAGAATTGTGCTATTCCCCGAGGCTTGCCGAGGGGAATAGCCCAATTGTAACCTTCCCGAGAGCGTATGAAAACAACTATTTCTCGAATATTAAAGCAGTCATTAATACTTTTATATGCCGAAAAAAAATAGACTAAAAAATAAAAAATAAAAAATATTTTTCATTTTTGTCGAAGACGGGATTCGAACTCTTGCGTACAACAAGAGGTGTATCGAAAACCAACGCTTAGACCACTAGGCTATCGCGCGTCGTTAACATGCATGGCAGTTTTCTCCAATATATACATTAAAATGGATTGAAAACGGCTCTGCGTGAGGGATGCTTCGCAAAAGCTCCATGAAACGGGCCCTTCTTTTACTTTTGCAATGCATATTGGCACGAACTTAGATCAAGATCTATCGGCAGATGTTGTTTTTTTGTTTTTGAGAGTTTATTTTCGTCTTCATGTCAACAATGCAAGATAAAATTGTCAGTAAGATCGATCGAGATTCAATTGTATTGAAATTACCGACCAATCCTTCGCACACATTACGGTATCCTCCATCGCTCAAACCATTTTTTAACATGTAAACCTATGGGGTAACCATGGAGTAACCATGGTTATTAAAAATATTGAAATGTTTTATGCATGGTTACCGAGAATTTTACAGGAACAGTTGAAGTTTATGAATGCAATTCGACCAATCAGATGGCTGGATTTCTTAAGTGAGGTATATAATATATATTATAATTGATTTACATAAAGAGTGACAACTTAATACATGTACACACAAATAATTTTTTTTAAAAATGCATAATTGAAAGCTTGAAAGTATGGAGGTAAGTAAAAATAATCAAGATAAATGCAGAGGCCAACTATCATAAGCAAGGAAGCTTGAGTCGATAGCAGCCGTATTGCAATTTACATGTTATTATTGCATACATTTTTCATTATACTCTCAGAGCCCCGAGCATTTCTGCGAACGAAATGGATATGACGCTTTACAAACAGTCATTATTGTTATTATTATTATTATTATTATGATTAATATTTATTATTATTAGGTATGAGGTAATAATGTGTGATTGCAGGGCCCTCAGGGAGAATAGTTTGTATACTGATGAGGCCACCCTGGGTATATAAACAAGACTGTTATTATTATTGTTATTATTATTATTATTATTGTGAAATTTATTGTTGTTTTCTGTGTAGGTTGGTACCCATGGCATAAGAATAGAATTCTACAATGACAAGGGGAACAAAAAGTCTGCTACTTATCTACCTGAAGTCCCTCCTGAGCAGGGTAAGTGATAATGAATGTAATTATAATAATAGTAAATTACAGGGTTGGCATGTTTAAAATACCCCATTTTGTAATCATGTTTTAAATTGCCATTTTTTTAAACATAAAAAACAATGATTTGAAACGCCCCTTAGACATGTGTGATATAAAATTCTTGTTTTTCTTAATGTTTTTTTTTGGGGGGGGCTTAAATTACTTTGTTTTTTCATTCATTTTGGTAAGTACAGGCTGAATATGATTCCACAGTTACACTACGTATTAAAATGCTGTTGGAATAAAATCTTTCTCCACTCTGTCTCTCTCCTCTTGGGTCTTGTGAAAAGTTATTGGAGTGTACCTGCAATCCACAGTACACAATACCGTCGGATCAGCCCTAGAGGATAAAGCCCCTTGGACCAATAAGTTGGTCTCAATCGCTTTCTGCACAATTTTTATAGGATTTTCGCTAAACAAACCGTGTCAATGTTGTGGACTGTTGCTGGGATGTTTGTGTTTAAAAATCTTTAAGTCTTCGAACCTTTTAATTTGAGCCATGCTGAATCATGCCCATGCTATTGTTTATACAACAAGCATGTATCTGCCCTTTGTGTCAGTACACTTTAAACGGGGTAAGCTTTCGCACAATTTTTTTTCCCCTATGATTTCGGCAATGTGTAAATTACAAAACATGTTCAATATTTTATTTGTTTTATTACAAAACATATTTTTTATCACAACCTTGACAAAATGATATGTCTTGTTTACCCAGGGTAGCCTCATCAGTATTAACACTGCTCTCCATGAGGGCCCCTGAGCAATCATATGATTATCTTGGCTATTACTGAGCTACCACGATAAGGTGCTCAACCATTCACAGAGTTTCTTCCTACCAGGTACATGTATGTACCTACTTTAAATACAAAACACAGATGTACCTCACCCGGGTGGAGAGTGGCAAATGCAGAATAACCCATTGACTACCCAAAGGGGTTGCGGTTGGTTCCTGTATTAAAGCCTATGGGAATTACATTGTTCAGAAATTGCATTGTGAGATCATACACTGAAAAGAAACGCCTTATGGAATAATGAGGCCAAAAGGTGAAAAAGCTAATTATTACCAGGAACGGCCAAGAATCAGTCGGTATTGAGTCAAGTTGAAATCATTTGGCCGTGTGACATTGATGTAAAAGAAACCTGAAGATGCTGAAACATTGAGCAAAAATTCACCACAGTTTTTATTACCGTAAATCTTCATGTATAAGGCGCACCCCTATTTTGGGGGCAAAAAAAGGAAGATTTTTTTGTTTTTTTTGTTTTTGTTTGTTTGTTGTTGTTTTGTTGCCGAAAACCTACGCGGGGAAGGACCTTCATTTCACATCGAGGTGCAGTTGAAGGCGCTGATTTGTGCTTGTGAACTTGTCACAAATAACAGTAACAATGTCGTTTTTAGAAGAATGTGTAAGATCATTAATGTAAAATACAATACAGGACCTAGGATAGGACCTTGTGGTACACCATTTGTTTATTATTATAAACTACATATTGAGATCTACATGTATTAGAAAGATTACTTTCAAACCGAGATGACAGACAAATTTTAATGTTGTTGTAGTTTCCGAGTGGTGAGTCAACACACTGATTACTGAGCTGGGAACGCCATAAATCGAAACTTAAAAAAAAAAAAAAAAAAAAAAAAAAAAAAAATTATGTACCCGTGTATAAGACGCACCCCCGACTTTCAATTTTTTTTTTCGGCGGCAAAAAAGTGCGCCTTATACACGGAGATTTACGGTACGTGTAAAGTGAATGGCAACTTCGCGCAATAAAGTACTGAGCTCCACTTAATAAGATTCTGAAACATGAAGCGTATTACAATTTAGATGTATGTCATGAAAAACTGCAGTGGTTTTGTCACATAAATATCAACATAATCAATAAGTCACTCAATTTGTCTCTTTTATTCCTTTTTTCTTCTGCATACAGAGTGGACCAAGAAGCAAACGATAGACCATCTTTTGCGTAAGGGAGGGTACACGGTACCGGTAATACGAGACGAGTTCCGCCGAACTATACGTGTCACTCGTTACCAGAGCGAAAAACTTACCCAAAGCTATGCAGACTACTCGGCCTACCACGCCGGTCGCCGACAAGCCAACGGACATATTTAATGATAGCTTTCGATGCCATCGTCTCCAGGTGGCACCTAGTTGTCAACATTTTCATCCTCTTTTTATATGTGTATTTTTAACTGTCGTTTTGAAGATACCGTAGTTTTTTTTTTTAAAGATACCTTAGGGGTCATAGGGATAGTTAAGTGAGGGAGTGTCTAGGGATAGTTCAGTTTGGGAGCGTCTTGTCAAGTATTGAATTTGTTTAAATGATGATGGGAAATAGTAGGAAAGTGGATTTCTGTGTTTAGCTAGATGGGGCAGACTGTAAACTTTTCTTTTTTGTTCTTTCTTTGATATGTTTCATTCACAGTCGTGGTACATTATGTTGGGTCCCGAGTAGACATGTGCCTAAACAAATGAGAGCAAAGAGATATCCAAGACAGACTAAACTGAACAAATAAATTTTGTTAGCCCTTGTATGGAACCTACCCATGCAATGCTAAGAAATATTTTATTATACACTAAATATTGAAACTCAGGGTGCATGATACAGGTACTTGCCTTCCAGCTGGGCCTGGGGCCTGGGCTAGTGATATGTCAGGTTAGGGCAAGCAGGTTGCATGTCCAGCTATATTCCCTTTGCCCGACTGATAGGCTGGTGATATGTCGGGTAAGGGCAAGCAGGTTGCATGTCCAGTTATATTTCCCTTCCCGAATGATAGGCTAGTGATATGTCAGGTTAGGGCAAGCAGGTTGCATGTCCAGCTATATTCCCTTTGCCCGACTGATAGGCTGGTGATATGTCGGGTTAGGGCAAGCAGGTTGCATGTCCAGTTATATTTCCCTTCCCGACTGATAGGCTAGTGATATGTCAGGTTAGGACAAGCAGGTTGCATGTCCAGTTATATTCCCTTTGCCCGACTGATAGGCTAGTGATATGTCAGGTTAGGGCAAGCAGGTTGCATGTCCATGTATATTCCCTTGCCCAACAGATGGGTTGGTGATATGTCAGGTTCGGGCAAGCAGGTTGCATGTCCAGTTATATTCCCTTCCTGACTGATGGGCTAGTGACATATCAGGTAAGGGCAAGCGGGTTGCATGTCCAGTTATATTCCCTTTGCCTGACTGATAGGCTAGTGATATGTCAGGTTCGGGCAAGCAGGTTGCATGTCCAGTTATATTTCCCTTCCCGACTGATGGGCTAGTGATATGTCTGGTTAGGGCAGCAGGTTGCATGTCCAGTTATATTTCCCTTCCTGACTGATGGGCTAGTGACATATCAGGTAAGGGCAAGCGGGTTGCATGTCCAGTTATATTCCCTTGCCCAACAGTTGCAGGGCATTACCCCACCTCCCTCCCCTCTCCAGCTTTTATTTGTGGAGGAAAAGTCAAGCAAGTGTGGATTTTAAAGGCATACTGTTTTTCTGTATGTATGCATACTACCAGCCAACTGTTCTCATTTTGGAGTACTGAATCCTTATTTTTAGGCTTTCAAACTTAAATGTTATGATTCCTACATTCTCTTTTTCCTATGTAACTTCTACATGATAGCATACAGAATACTGTCAGTTTTCCTGATTTTACTGAAAGAGATTCCCTACCAGTATTTCTCTATTGTGGAATGTTGGCTGGCATGCATGCTCTGTCAGAAGAGAGGTTTGTAATGTCAAAATGAAAAGGTGATGAATGTCAGATTATAACATCAACAGAACATTTGTATCCTGACAATATTAGCCATTTAAAAAAAAAAAAATCTTCATAAGGATGTCGATAGCCATCTTTGTGAAGTCAGCCTTCTTCCTACCTCACCTTTTTAGCAGTGCTCAAAGCTATTGCTTTATATCTAAACTTGAGATTGTGCCAGTTTTCCATAAATCATAAAAAGCCATGAACGATTAAAATGTAACCTCCATGGAAGGGCAGGACTTTGATACATTATTGGGCTCCCAATTAGGAAGCCAAGAGCAATTTGGGATGAATGGCATTTTCCTAAATTTGCAAAAAGATGTAAGTTTAAAATAAAAAAGACTGACAACTTATGGGAATAATGAACTGCAGAATTGAGAGAATGGAGTTGATTTTTTTTTAATCTGATTTTTTTTCTTCATTTTTAGGCTATTTATCTTCATTTCATATTTTACATTTCTTTGAAGAAGTAAAAACATTTTTTTATGTGTGCACAATGAAAATATCTTTTGTTGTAAAGTTTGCATGTTTTATCTGGGTTGATGTGCATGTTTATGTGTGGTTGCTATGTAAATGCAATGCAAACCTTTTCAAGCCATGTGTCTATTTGGGGAAGGGCTTCTTAAAGTGGACAATGTCATCTACAGATCAAATACAGAGGGCAACTTTCATCAATGGGAGCATTCTATTTACAGTCCTTTGCCATCACCTAAGTTACACGCAGAAGCTGGTCTTGGCACAACCCCAGGTCCATCCCCTACAGCTACAGCAGTCCTACTTGCATTCTAGAAAGCGGCCTCTTGCTCCTATCTTCTCAGTATGTCAAGGAGAACCAAGATTGGTACATGAATTTCTTGGGATACCGTTCAAGAATTGAGACTAAATCTTCTGAACTCGGGGCCCAGTGACCTCTGTATTTCAGGATATCTTCAGGCTTCATAGTGTCCAGAGCATATTCCCAACTTCCTGCAAGAAGGCTGTTTGCCATTGACAATACATAGCTCTTACAGCGATTCTTGGGGCAGCAGATAGGGGGCTTCAACATCCCGTGGTCTCTTGTCAGGCTCATTGAGCGAAAGCAACTGGAATCCCCATATTTCAGGCTAGGCTTTATTGTTATGTATTAGGATAATCTTGCTGCAACTCCATTGGGCTAGCCTTAGAGGTGCCCTTGCCAAGCATGTAAGGTGGGGTCCACTGTGACTGTCTGTATCAGGTACATCCGCTTATGTCATATGATACATGTACATATATCTTTGGCAAGTCGTGAGGCATTGATGTCAATTATATGATATCATCTTTTTGGAGCCGGAAGGATGTTAGCTCTTATCATATTATGCAGAGTCAATGCCCCTCTAGCTCCAAAGAGACAATATGGCTGTAGACGGCTATCCAACCAAATTGGCAACATTCAGTTCAACTGCGTTGGCTTTAACATGTGACCTAAGACCAATAACTAGGACTAGATCTTGAATTTTTGCCAAAGGATGAGATATGATATTTAAATAAATATATATTTTTTCTGATGGAGGTACTTATACAATTTTGAATTCTAAAATTTGTTATCAGAACTTTAAAGGCAACACAATTTCTGTGAAATCTAGTCGTATTTTGGCTGTAAGACGTATGGTGACTCCATGACTTCCCTATAAAGAGTGTGAACTTCTAATAATCATGCAAGCTTACTACTATGTCATCTCTGGTATTTCTTTTAATTTTCCATTTTTACCATGAATTCATAACTTCACCTAAACATTCCACACAAAAAAGGCAAAGCGCTACTGTACAGATTATTTATCTATCTAGGAGAGTTTCTTCCTTCCCACTTGTATTGCAGTGATCTATTTACTGGTGCTTTTTTGGCAAACTTTGATTCATGCTTTTGCAATCAGGGGTTCATATAATCTTCGCTCAGCGCTACCATATCTTTCAGAAGGCACTTTGGCTTTTCTCCATCCAGGACTGTAGCTAATTGTGTAGTTTAAATGTCATTCGTTGTCTCAATTCTTAAACTTGTGCAACATTGTTTATAATGCAACACAAAATGTGAAATAATGTTTTCTAATCATTGGATGTTTATGCCATCATTGTCACACTGTATTCCCAATGAATAAATTGATGAGATTTATTGTGTGGGACTGAATGGATTGATGATGGGGAAAGTTATGATTTTAAAATGGCATATAATTATTGAGATAAAGTACTTGATTCTAAAACAGAAATAAAGAAATAAAACAAATATTTAGTTTGGACATGTGCATTCAAGCATCTCGAGATGTTATGACCACATCAGCAAAATGCCAAAATTCTAACAGAAATAAATGGGTACTATCTTTGTTAAACAAATATGGCATGGGATATGAAATATTAACTGGTAATGAAATGAAAGCCCAACAGTTAACGTCATTTCTGAATTCATGGGAGAGAACAAGCTTTGTATAGTTCTCTGAATATTGTACAAACTTTAGGTTTATATCCATACTACCGGTATGTCTTGCCCTTGTAAATATGAGTTTTTAGTTCATTTTAGATAACATGCATGTTTTTTTATTTCTTATTTACATTCTAGTGTTTTTTCCTGATATTGGTACACTTTATAACAAAGAGTTGCCTTATTTCTTTACTTATGTTAGTTAATCTATACCTATGTGTGTTTGATATATATGTATTCTATGATTCTCTCTGTTTTTTTCTATCACATTTTACACTCTGTTTACTAAATATTTGACTGTTGGTCGGTTGATGCAGTGCGTCGAGTAACATTGGTATGTGGTTATGGGTCATGTGTTCTTTTGACGTTGGATAAAAATACTAGTGATAGTTGGTCGTTTGACCATTGGAATTCACCACTTTGGAGTAGATATACATGTATATTTTAATTTAATTTATTTCAACCACTTACGTAGCAGCAAGTATGCAAACTTATGAAGGATAAAAGAACCTTTTTATCTTGATTCGAAGTTAAGAAGAGAAAACAGTAATGACTCCTGAATGAGCATAATTGAACTCTATTTTTAATAATTTTAATTTATTTTGTTTAATTGATCAAATTTTTAATTCTCCACAAGTTTGAATTTTGATTTTACAGGTTGAACCATCTAGAGGTTGTGATTTGTGTACTGTTTAAAGTAAGGTCGTGGTGTGACATGTACAGAGAAATGCTTCGTTCATACGTGCTGTTGTAACCCGTCTAGAAGTCGTGTGAAGGGATGAACATGAGTCACTAAGTGTGAGAAAGGCCCTAGTCTATTCAATTCAAAAGTTAGAAATAGGAGAAATTAATTTAGTTTTTCGGCTTAGATAAGATACTTAGCCAAGATACTTGGCCAACTTTGGTATTCAGTTGAATCTTTTGGGCTTCGGCTTAGAACTTTACTCTAAATTTAAGACAGCACCCTAGCAGACTTAAGCCAAATATTTTGGAAGCATTGATTGGCAGGCATTATGGTTTTGATAGGCAGTTATCCTAAGCTGTGCACAATTATATTGGCGCACATTTCATGCGATGCATTGAGTGCACATTATTTGGGATTAACAATGTGACATCACAATGCTTATCGGTGCCATAAGTATTTTACCTTTGAGTCGGCTTACTAAAGTAAAATGCTCGGATGTGATCTGAAGACGAGTCAAATACACTGTATTATAATATATGAACATATTACTTAGCCAACTGAAGTAAAATACTGACTTAATTCACATGCTTTATTGAATACAAGTATGGCTCGAGGTACTCGCATACTTCTTTGTTGAATAATACATGAATGCAAAGTGTACTACACTTTACTTTCCCGCTGTGTTCTCACCAGGGCTCATGACCACATTACACATCACGTATGAACGAGGCTCCAGTTATTCAAGTATGTAGAGTTCATGATGTATGTATACGTGTGATTTTTCTATTCATGCACAATGTTAGGTAGGTACATTTAGATAGGTTTTTATGGAGAGTATAACCATTGTTACCATTATTATACGCTATTTTCAAGTGGACGAGGAGAGATAAACCAACGGATAAAAAAAAAATATGTTGATGTATTTACAGGATGTAGTTTGAGACAAAACATGATGATAAATGCATGGTTATAAAAACCGAAACTTTTCTTTTCTGCATTTTGTTTTATGTGTCCATGTGATTATGACTCGTACTCCCATGGGGCATTGCAAGAAGATTGCAATCAATTGCAAATCCCCCAAACCAAGCGATTAATAGCAAGTCAACTTTTTTACAATGCCCCATTAGTTTATAGAGAGAGAGAGAGAGGGGGGGGGGGGGAATAAAAGCTAGATCTACAGAGGTAATGTGCCAAGCTGGCCCGGCCCCAAATATTCATATACCAGTATTAAACACATTCTCAACAATATCACCCTTCACATCTATTCACAAAGCACAGCAAAATCAAACTCCACTATAATTGTTGGTTAAGAGCCAGCAAGGCATTGAATGACCCTATCTCTCTCTCTGACTCGCACTCTCTCTCTCCCACTCTCTCTCTCTATAAAACATTCTGACCCTATCTCTCTGTGTGTCTGTATCAGTGTCTGTACCTGACTCGTACTCATCGTCAGTATCTCTCTCTGTCTCTCTCCCTGTATCTCTCTCTCTCTCTCTATAAAACATCCTGGCTCTCGACACATGATGCAATGAGCAACAAAGGATTCCAATATTTCTTTCAAAGATATATTTATACCAAAAGTTACAACATCATCTGTACAAGTACTCCCTTTTGAAGAGATATCCAGTTGCTGAATTATCTACACATTTTTACAAAGAGTGTTCTATTTTTCATATTTAGTATGAGAAACACAACAAAAAAATCAATTGAAATAAATGAACATAATCCTGAGCAATATGCATACAGGGCCCTATTTCATAAAACTTGTAAGAGGAAGTTACAAGCTAATCAAATTGTGGCATTTGAATGGCTGAGAGCAACTTCGTCATAGAAATTTACCATTTGTCATTGACAACAAGTTTTATGAAATGGGGCCCTGATGTATATGTGAGAGTATTGACTAAATAAGTACAAGACTATCCAAAGTTCAATACTATACATCAATGTATAGATTCCTCTTTTTTGAAGAGCAAACCTCAAAAATGTATACATGTAATTCTGCATACAAATTGGCTTAACAATCCTATGGAAGTAATTAAAAAAAGTATTAGTTTTGTTTCTTCATCATAATAGTTACCTATCCAACCCCAGCCCCCCAAAAAGTAATAATGATAAAATTAATACTACACACTTGCTAAAAAAAAACTTAAGCCTTGAATATCGAGATCCAGCTCTGCATGGACCTCTTAAATGTAATTTTAGGCAGGGATGCTGTCTAGATTTGGAGGATAGGAGTCACACATGTAGGACACTGCCTGGGGATACAGAGTGAGAGAACAGCTGCTGAGCGCTTTTACCACAGCCTAACAGCCACTTCTTTACATGCTACTAAATAGCTTAAAGGGAAGTTTGACTTCTGGGCACCGTTTCATAAAACCTGTTATTAATTATAACAAGTGCCACATTTCTATAACAAATTTGCTCTCGGTCAATCAAAAGCAACTATTTCAGTAACTTATAACATTTATTGCAACTTGTTATTGATAACAAGTTTTATGGAACGGGGCCCTGGTCAAGCATAAAGTATGCATTGTGGAAGTGTCTGGAAAGATACTGGAAAAGGTCAACTATATAATAATAGCCTAATAGTCCACTCCAAATTTTATTAAACCGAAACAGAAATTCTTTTTGCCTAATTTATCGTGAGCCCGGCAGCCACTGAGCAGCGCCAGACCGACGTTGCTCTATCCCTTATTGTTGAACGCCAAACAAGGTACATGTAGCAACAACTCCCTTCCTTTTTTTTAATGTCTTTTGGTATGACGCAGCCGGGGTTCGAACCCACGACCTCCAGGTTGTGAGGCGGACGCTCTACTGACTGAGCCAACACTCCGGTATCAGCCTGTACATGTCAGTATTGGTACATGTATGTACTGTGGAGTTTCGGAGTCGTAGAAATAATAAGAGATTGACTCCATCTCTATGAAAGTCACATGCACTGCACACGACTTTATGGGACTACAGTCATGAAACACACACAAGGTGCATGAAATGTTGGTCCAGTTATTTCTTATCATAATATGAGGCCATTTTAAGAGCCACTCTTTTCAGGGGATATGAAAATATTGAAAAAGCTCTCAACTTTTGCTTTAACCTTCTCTGAAACATTGTTGCATCTTAAAGGCAATCCCAAAACAAAAATGAAATTTATGCACAATCAAATTGAACATACTAACAGTCAATACTCAGAAATACAAATCTATAAGCGCCAAAACAAAATTCATTGTACTGTTGGGGTACTTTTCACTCCAAATTCCCTGGCAAGCAAAATGAGTAATTAAATTAAAAAGAAACTTTTTCAGGTGCCTAGAAAGAAGGTGCTTGGGGGCATAATTTTTTTTTAATACTCCATGTACACTTAAGGTATGCCAGATTGTCTTTAACAAGGGGGGGGGGGGACACCCAGAAAATGGGACCATGAAGGTTTGAGAAATTCTGATACAAGTATTAAATGAATATAGATCATCCAATGTAAGATAAACACTCTTCATCATAACCTCAGAATTTCGATATCATCAATGATTTTTGGTATATGTTAAATTGCAGTGTATCAGTATGTTGCAAAGAAACCATAGGGTTGCCATTTGCCATCTTCTTCAAATTTCATGAAATGTTTCTCTGATTTGTCTTCTTATATTGTAATTGACCCAATGTCAATAGACCATTTCCTTTTCTATGAAGAAACATCCATACATGATGCCCATATTGACTTTGAAACACACTTCTGGTCAAGAAAGGTGAAAGAAGTTATCTGGAAAAAATGATTAATCCCTCACTGAATAGGATCTCTGGCTATTCACTGTCACATTTCTTCGCTCCAGTGATCTTGAGGCAGCAGACAGCAAGAAACTATGTGAATAATCACTTGGCTTGAGAAAGTCCACAGGAGTGGACGAAAGCTTGCCAACTAAATTTCAAGGATGGAAGAAGCTCAAACTACATGTACATGTTTTATTCATACATTTGAATACACATTAAACTGGTCTAAGATATTCATGATAATGCAGAGGGTAAAAGTTCTTTCACACATGACAAAATAAACTGCGGTAGATTCTCTTCTTATGACGTAAGCATAATGAGCTTAACTTTCCCTGTGCCACAAGTGCCCATAGGCACAGTTGCTTGTTTACCACACATGCCAATTTGCACAAAATAATACATGTAGGTCTCAATGGAAAGAAGGTTTGCTGTTTGCAACACAAAGGCTTTCAAAACTACCCATTTCTAGTCCTGATTAGCTGCGTGTCCACTTATAAAACACCAGGGGCCTGTTTCATAAAGCTTGTTATCAATAACAAAGCTACATTTCTATGAAAAACTTGATCATGACCAATCAAATGCCACAATTTCAGTAGCCTATAACATATTATATCCCTCATGTATAGTTGTTTGCATTGCGATTGTACAAGTACTATCTTTCGATCTCAGGTCGAGATAGTACTTTTGTAAAGTAATTTTTTGCTGCTACCCCACTTGCCCACCCTTGCCCATTGAATACGCATAGCAAAGTAGGTTACGCGAAATGTCAAAGTCAATGTCAATGTCAAATGAGCGCGCATCAACTGTATTACATGTATGCATGTTGCGCTTTGTAAAATCTAGCTGAAGCTAAACTGTCTACAGAATCAGTTCTTATTATTATGTAAAATTCACTTTAAATAGACCTTATTGCCGATGTGGGATATCAAACAAATATTAACCTCCTTTACTTGGGCAATGGATACAAACTATCATCGCCTCAGTGATCTCGGGGCTACCAGATAGTAGCCCCAAGATCACCTCGGCGATGATAGTTTGTATTATATACCTCACTTAAGTAATCCAGCCATCTGATTGGTCGAAATTGCATTCATAAACTTCAACTGTTCCTGTAAAATTCCCGGTAACCATGCTTAATAACCATGGTTATTAAAAAAATAGGTCAGTCTCCATGGTTACCCCATAGGTTTACATGTTAAAAAATGGTTTGAGCGATGGAGGATACCGTATGTGTGCGAATAATTGGTCGGTAATTTCAATACAATTGAATCTCGATCGATCTTACCGACAATTTTATCTTGCATTGTTGACATGAAGACGAAAATAAACTTCCAAAAACAAAAAAACAACATCTGCCGATAGATCTCGATCTAAGTTCGTGCCAATATGCATTGCAAAAGTAAAAGAAGAGTCCGTATATGGAGCTTTTGCGAAGCATTCATCACACGCGAAGCCGGTTTCAATCCATTTTAATGTATATATCGTACAAAACTGCCAAGCATGTTAATAGCGCGCGATGGCCGAGAGGTCTGAGGCGCTGACTTTAGATACATCACCTTTTGTACGCAAGAGTTCGAATCTCATCTTCGACCAAAAAAAAAAGTATTTTTTATTTTTTAGTCTATTTTTTTTCGGCATATAAAAGTATTAATGACTGCTTTAATATTCGAGAAATAGTTGTTTTTATACGCTCTCGGGAAGGTTACAATTGGGCTATTCCCCTCGGCACGCCTCGGGTAATAGCACAATTCTAACCTTCCCTTGAGCGTATAAAAACAACTATTTCTCTCAAAGCAGTCATTAATACTATACCATTACCCTCGTAGTCGATTAATATTTGCTTACTGTAACTTGTTATTGATACAAGTTTTATGAAACAGGGGCCTGTACAGATCAATTTTAGACCAGAAACATTTAGATTATCTTGAATCCACTGCTGTAACCATCCAATGAGAATGCAATCTGGCACAGGGAGATCGTTTCTATGGCACATAAAGAGTTGATATTTTTGTATCTTTAAACCCAGAGATATGAAAGTACCTTTTGTTGTGCGCAGCTACATGTGCTTATTTCATCTGACTTCACCGAACGTAAATAAAATGCACAGCAGTTTCCCTGCGTCACGTATGTAAACAAGCCTAAAATGTCAGCTTCAATAGGATGGAATGAATTGAACATTGTCAATGCTCTGGGCCCATGTCCGCATCATCGAACTGACCAGTATCCATGGCATCACCATTGCCTCCATCCGCTACGATCAACTCTACTCCAATCTCAGGATCCTCCTCTCCTCCTTCCTCCTCGCCTTCCTCCTCATCCTCATCTGAAAAACGAATCACAAGAAGGGAATTATCACCACTTAGAATGATGATCATGATTATGTTTAATAATTTTCAATATTTGTTTGTAACTGTTTGAATGTGTACAAGACTTGTTTATCAATGATGTACCTGTTTTTAATTATGTGCATGGACTCAGGGAAATAGGAAAATAATTTATAATAATAAGCTTAACTTGTTATGAACACTGTCCCTGGCCACCCCCACCCCCCTCCCCCCCCCCCCCCAAAAAAAAACAGGAAGAAATCCATAATTCAGAATGATAAACATGATAATGAATAAATTCTAATAACACAATGTTAATCAGACCCAAGTATGATATGAATAATTTGATCTTGAAATAAACATGGTTGCCCCAAAGCAAAGGCACTTTTTGGCCTTTATAGGTCTGGTACTCTGTCCCATTTGCAGGCCAAAAAAATGAAAAAGTTAAATTCCAACTGCATTTGAAAGATAATACTAATTTAGAACTTCCCTAAAAAGGGTGGGGCTTGAAAATGTCTCCAAGTGGGAAAATAACGACTATTAGTTGTCAAATCGACTTTAGGGCTATAGAGCCCAAAAGTAATAGTCTTGATTTTCAGACAATTGTACCGAATGGTCATACGTTTTATGCTGCGCAAAGATTCAATCAGTTTAATCTTGGCCATCACAAGAAGTGGATTATTGATGTAGACAAATGCTCATGTACCCTTTACAACTCTTTTCATGTATGTTATTACCAAAGAAGAAAAAAAGCCAGTCAGTCACTCAATAGTGTCTAACAGTGAAGTCTAACAAGTAAACGGGTTTCCTTGCATAATTTGAATATGAGGACACTGCTAACTTTAAATTTCACAGATAGGACATACATGTACATGACATATTCATAATTCCTGCAAAGTTCTACAGCATTTGAGGTTGGCTGCAAAAGGGACATAGTAACTTTAAATGTTTTATTACAAGTTCATTTTTCTTTTTTTACCCCTTTTTTTCTTTCAACATTTCTATGATTGTAGACACTGGAATGTCTTGTCTCTGTATGCTTCCGCTTGTACTTAGCTTTATTGAATGAATTTAGTTTTAAAGGGCCCTTTTTCAAACATTTTGGGGGGAAATCATTCCTTTGTAGGAAATAAAGGGAAAGCAATAAGGATTCAAATATGGTACGAACAAAGATCAAACTTTCTACTACAGTAATTCTATTTTACTCACCACCTTGGTCGTAAGGATCTGAGTTGTCTGAATCATCTGGATCTGGATGTAATGCCTGACATTGCGACATGGCTTCAAACATGCTCTGTACTGTTGATGGGGGAAAAAAGATAAAAATGTGCAATTAGCTCTTCTGGAAGATCAGGCACATATGACACGTCTAAGGTTTTATAGCATTGAATATAGTATTAGGACCTTTTGTCTTTAAATTTGTTTGTTTATCAATATATCCTTACAGAGCTAGCATTTACTGACATCCATGTAGATGTACAGAAGTAGAAATGAACTTAATGAAATCTGTCAATCACAATAAAAGAAAGGCTTGTATGCCACTGCTCATAAAGGCAAAGTTTAATACTAGCAGCCTTACAGCACATGTAGTACACACTGACAGTCTAGAGAACTTCCAGGGACTACTTCTGAGGCATCTAATGCCCTTATCCTATTAAAGATCTCGTCTTCCTCAAACCACTTGCAATCTTGAGTTTTTCTTCATGATGGGCTGCATAGCCCTTTGAAGATTACTAGAAAATGAAGAACAGGTGCCCAGGACACACAAAATCTACACCTAGACGTCCAAACTCTCAAAAATGAAAATTAAGGGCTCAAGCACTCAAGTACTTGATTCACTCTGATGAGGCTGACCAGACTGACAATACACCACACTGTTACGATATGCGATATCCAAATATCCGTCGTAGTTCAATAAACAACATGTCTACCACAACAAACCAGACTGCCAACTCGTATATTATCCTGAGTATCTACCAATTCTAAGACCCTCAAACTCATCATGGTGGCAGCTGCTGTGATCTTCGAAACCGATTTTGAACTATAAATGCAATTGGAGTTTAGTTTAGAGGCATGTAACATGGGTATAAAAAGTTCAGCCAAGACCCCCTTCAAATATAAAAGAGGTACATGTAATTTGGTCATTGTGGTAGCCCATCCCGACCCAAGTCTTCACTTACACATCATTTTATCTTGTGGAACCAGACGAATCTCTCGGACTTCATTGCCCTCTTCTTCCTCAAAGCCGTCGTCGCTGTTGTTGTCTTGGGGTCCGTCTCCGCCATGGCCCGGGACATCTCTGAGCTCACCCATGACATCGGAGTCGATCATGAGATAGAGGCACTCATGGGGGAACGATGACAGGTCTCTGGATATGGCATGAACTGTGATGGCGCGGTAAGGGATGTTGAATCCTTGACCGCTGGGATTGATCCATGCTACATGACTGCAAAGAATCAAAGAATCAAATTATTTTTAGTTTGTGATTAACACAAGACAAAATATGGAAATGTCTGGCAATGTGGAATTTGCCTTTCATTTAGAAAAATGCCATGCTTTTTTACAATATCCAACAGCAACACACCTAATTGTATCTGATGACAAGGGGACTTCCCCCTCCACATCTAGTCTGCACTCTGCAATGGTCTGGCTCCGTACATTTCATTCATACAAACAATGAAACACATTTTATTGCGACTGTCCAAGTTCAATTCACACTCGAACTCAAAGTAACTTCAAAATCACATTCACAGATCGAGAAAGTAATTAGATCTAGATCTAGACCTAGAATTATAGACTTGTCTTTGTGCAAAGCTTAATATATTGTAATCGTTATGAAATGGACATCGTCATCGGAGACTACTTCATATATTCCTTTCCGTTTATCATGATTTATTAACAGAGAATCGAACTGGTCATTGAACTGCCGTTGAACTAAGCCCGCGCGTGAGTGCAGCGGATGATGCTCAATTTCAACGAGCACCAGGCCTACACTCCTCCGATGAAAGAAGGGAGCTTTGGCCACATTTCACGGGCTCGTATCGTTGCACCAATTGTACCAGGTTTCTTTTGAATTACCTCTCAGCTATGTATAATGTCCCCTTAGACAAGTCTTGCTTTTCCACAAAGGCAGTAGTATCCTCTTTCTGCCATCTTACTGGTGCCTGTGGAGGTTGTATTGGAGCGATAAAACCCATCATTTCACGTTTAATTTCAAGACACGCGCGTGGGATTCTCGTATGACAAACTGAAATAATCGACTGATATTGGCAGACCATCGGCTGTCGACGTGACGTCAGCATCATCGTCGAATCGACGATTTTTACTTGCTTCTTGTACAATTCCTGATCTAGATGTTTTCCGAATACCACGGCTCGTGGTTTTTTGTAGAAGTTTATTTATAATTCTGAAAAGATATTAGGATTAACAATTAAGTCGAACAGATTATTGATGAAATAGCGGGGAGAGGGGATCTAGGGGGGGGGGTACAGTGGGCACGTGCCCCCCCCCCCCGGCCAAAAAAAAAATTGAGTGCTCACTACCCCCCCCCCCCCCCTACTGAGCGAATTTTCGACCATCAACTGCTCAGCTCAGACAACCTAATTTACAACAGTTACTTGAAGTGGGGTGGGCGGGGCTCAATTAATAAGCATTAATAAGCACGTGCCCCCCCCCCCCGGCCAAAAATAATAATTTAGTGCTCAGTACCCCCACCCCCCCCCCCCCCCCTACTGAGCGAATTTTCGGCCCTCATCTGCTCAGCTCAAACAACCTAATTTACAACAGTAACTTGAAGTGGGGTGGGCGGGGCTCAATTAATAAGCATCATAATTTGCAGTTGGGTGTGATTGTTTGCAGGCGCGCGGATCCAGGATTTCTTAGGGGGGGGGGGGCCAAATTTGAAATTATGCGAGCCAAATATTGGTACGTAATGGTGACCAACAGTGACGTAATGCGGGGGGGGGTCGGTGCAGGGAGGGGCGAGTTTCCCCCTCCCTCCTCCGCGAACGCGGAAGTTTTGACGTTTCATTAAATTATTAGAGAAAGAAGACGATTCGTTGTACCGTTCTCAAAAATAATTCTCGTCTGAATTTAGTTTTTCCCCTCCCGCGCGAAGCGCGGAAAGTAACATTAAATCATTAAAGATTCGTATTGCCGTTCTCGCCTCTGAATCCTCGTCTGAATTCAGGTTCCCCCCCCCCCCCTCCCGCGCTTCGCGCGGAAGCTTTCACGTTTCACAAGAAAATTTTAAGATTTATTAAATTATTACGATTCTTTGGAGAGCTCTCGACTCTTAATCCTCGTCTGAATTCAGGTCCCCCCCCCCCTCTCGCGCGAAGCGCGGAAGCTTTTACGTTCTATTAAATCATTAGAGAAAGAAGACGATTCGTTGTACCGTTCTCGACTCTTAATCCTCGTCTGAATTCAGTCAGTCCCCCCCCCCTCCCCATCCCGCGCGAAGCGCGGAAGCTTTTACGTTTCATTAAATCATTCAAAAAAAGACGATTCGTTGTACAGTTCTCGACTCTTAATCCTCGTCTGAATTCAGGTCCCCCCCCCCTTCCCGCGCGAAGCGCGGAAGCTTTTACGTTTCATTAAATCCTTCGAAAGATGACGATTCGTTGTACAGTTCTCGACTCTTAATCCTCGTCCAAATTCAGGCCCCCCCCCCCTTCCCGCGCGAAGCGCGGAAGCTTTTAAGTTTCATAAGATTATGAGAGAAAGAAGACGATTGGCTGTACAGTTCTCGACTCTTAATCCTCGTCTGAATTCAGGTTCCCCCCTGCCGCGCGAAGCGCGGAATTTTTTAATTTTCATTCAATCATTAGAGAAAGAAGACGATTTGTTGTACCGTTCTCGAAAATAATCCTCGTCGGAATTTAGTTTCCCCTCCAATCCGCGCAAAGCGCGGAAGCTTTTACGTTTCATTAAATTAGATTTAATACCGTTCTCGCCTCTGAATCCTCGTCTGAATTCAGTTCCCCCCCCCCTCCCCTCCTGAGCGAAGCTTTGACGTTTCATTCAATTATAAGAGAAAGAAGACGATGCGTTGTACCGTTCTCTACTCTTAATCCTTTTTTCAAAGGTGTTCTTTGTCTGCTCCTTTTTCTTCCTACGTCCTCTTCCGATTTTGGGGGACCGCCTGGTGGGGTCGAGGCGGCTGAGCCGACCCCGCAAGCTCAGGGGTTTAAGGCAATAAATTGCGGTCAGATAAGCATTCAGGGGCCCGCCTTAGGGCCCCTGGTGGGGTCGAGGCGGCTGAGCCGACCCCGCAAGCTCAGGGGTTTAAGGCAATAAATTGCGGTCAGATAAGCATTCAGGGGCCCGCCTTAGGGCCCCTGGTGGGATCGAGGCGGCTGAGCCGGCCCCGGAAGCTCAGGGGTTTTAGGCGCATATATTTTGTTATACCTTATTATTTTATGACACTGGCAGGTAACTATTTGGCGTGGGTTCCAGGAGGCGGAGCCCCAAAAAAATCAGGGGTTTTAGGCATTAAATTACCGTTAGATGAGCATCTAAGGGCCCACCGTAGGGTCCTAGGTGGAATCCAGGGGAAGAGCCCCCGGGAGCTTTTAGGCATTTAATCACGGTCAGATAAGCATATTTAGATGCCTCATTAATTTTTAACAATGGCAGTTAACTATTCTTTCTTTCTTGCTCTCATTCTATTTTATTTCTCTTTAATATACTTTTTCAAAAAGTGGGGGGGGGGGGGAGGGAGCTCGTGGCTCCCGATCCCCGCCCAGCCTCGGGCCTGACATGTAGGAATCTCAAGAATCATATTACTTGCCTGGCTGTAAATTTAGTAATTTGTCATTCTCCAACATGACTTGTAGGAATCTCAAGAATCATATTTCTTGCCTGGCTGTAAATTTAGTAATTTGTCATTCTCCAACAAACACATACAAACGTATTTACTAAAAAATGAGGAAAAATCTCGGAAATTATGTCATTTCTTTCCCTTTCCTTCCTTCTCTCTTATTTTTTTGATTGGGGGGGGGGGGGGTCAACAGCCTGGGAGGCAAGGCCCTTTCGGCCCTCCGATCTCCTTCTTCCCCCTTTTCTTTTTTTCTTCCTCTTCTTTATTTCCCTTCTCTCCTCTTTCCCTTTCCCTTCTTTTCCTTTCTTCTCTCTTTTTTTTTTTTTTTTTTTTTTTGCGGGGGGGGGGGGGGGGGGGGGCAAGGCCCGCTCGGCCCCCCCCCTGGATCCGCGCCTGATTGTTTGAATATACATTTGCGAGTGAGCGATGACAAATCTTAATAGGTCTTTTTTGTGGGGTCTCAGTGCGAAAAATGACATCTTATTAATGAGCGGGAAAAACCCAATCCTGATAGGACATTCTCTTATATAAAACTTTTATAAGTAACATAATCATTTTGATGCGAGTGAGTGACCCGAGCGCGCTTTGGGGGAAATTGCTCCAGGTCGCTTTAAATTAGGGGCACGTTTAATGATGAAAGAGGAAAAGGCAGTGGCGGATCCAAGGGGGGGGGGCGCAATTTTCAAATTTTCGGGAGCAAAAAAAAAAAAAAAAAAAAAATAGTGCTCACCTCCCCCCCCCCCCCCCCCCTCCCCTTCCCAAGAAATCCTGGATCCGCGCCTGGGAAAAGGGGACACTTATCGGAAGGAATAGTTAGACACCTATTACAAAAGAAAAGGAGCACGAGTCAAAGTACAAAGGGTTATTATCAGAGGTAAAAATGGGGCACTCTTTACACCTGAAAAGAGACCTCACCAGCTAGGGATGAAAAAGGTGCGCTTATGAGACTGCGAAATGGGCATTTGTCGACGGAACAGGGGCACCCATCAGAGTTGTTATAAGGGCATTCAAAAGAGGTAAAAGAGGCATTTTTGAAAATGGGACAAGTTCCTTATTAATAAGGAATAGGGGCAAATATCCTTGTTAAAAGAGAAATTATCAGAGGTGAAGGGGGCACTGACCAGATATGAAAACGGGCACTTATGGTAAAGAAACAGGGGCACTTATCATAAAGCAAATTTTGCATTTGTTGAAAGAAAAGGGGCACCGATCAGATTTTAATAGGGGCATTTATCGGAGGTGAAAGGGGGCTTTTATGAGAAGGGGGAATTGGCTCTTATTTTTGTTTAAACGAGACACATGTTGAAATAAATCGTCGCTGTTTTCACGAAGTGACGGTAGTGAAAAAAAATTGCATTCACTTTGCATTACGATTTTCCTCACTACCGTCACTTCGTGAAAACAAGGACGAAATGTGGCACTTATCAGAGATGATATAAGTGGTAATTATGAAAAGGGAAAGGGGCACTTATAAATAGGAAAAAGAGCATTTATTAGAAAGGATAAGGGGCACGTGTCAAAATAAAAGGGACAGTTATTAGAGGTTAAAAGGGGCACTCATCAGAGATGAAAAGAGTACTTATCAGGAGGGAAAGGGGCACTTGTCAAAGTAAAACGAGCATCTCTCAGAATTGGATAGGGGCGATTATCGGAGGTGAATGGGCATTTATCTGAAGTAAAAAGGAATAACTTCTCGTACCTGTAAAGGTTATTTACCAGAGATGAAAAGGGGTTCTCATGAGAATTAAAAGGAACACTTTTCTTAAGTGAAAACGAGGCATTTATGAAAAGGGGAAAGAGCTATTTTGTTATAAATGTAGGAACTTATCAGGAAAAGAGGCACGTGTCAAAAAAGGGCACTTATCAGAGATCAAAAGGGGTAGGGGGGCTTTTCCTATGTAAAAATGGGCACTTGGGGGTACTCTGGGGGGGGGGGGCTCTGGGCCTAGCTATATATCATATTTGAAAAGTGCCGAAACTAGTTGAAAATAAACTAAAAGAATGCATAATTTAGTTGTAAACAGAAAGTTCCGTCTGCTTGGATTTTTTAAAATAATTATTATTTGTTTTATTTGTTATTCCTACAGTCTTTTTACACGCTTCCTCCGCAATGGAACATATCCTGGAACGAAAAAGAACGAAATTGTTGGTTTAATAATTACAATTATAACTCATGCCTTCGATCACATGAGTCTATTAAAATATCTAAATAGCTGATAGTAAACCCCATTCCATATAATTATGATATAAATATAAAAGCCTATTTCTTTCGAATGCAAGGTATATTTATTCAATAAAGATTTTTATTTTTATTTTTTTAGGGTGTGATCTCTTTCCATGACCATAGCAGCCCCATGACTATAAGCTTTTATATGCAATAAATTTCTTTTAAAAGGAAGTGAATACACATGTGGAATTTTCCATGCAGACGTGTCGTTTCCGGAGGACTGGGGGACAGAATTTAATTTCTCAGGAGGGAGGCAGTCGATCATTCCCTCTCTCCCTCACCCGAAAATTTGCGAACACACAATAAAATAATAAAGTATAATAATTAAAATACAAAATAAGAACAAAAATAAAACAAATAAGTGGAAAAGTAAACAATATTCAGGTTCTGAAGTACTCTTTATTAAATGCAAAGTTATGGTAATAGATCTTTTTTCTCGGTCGCTATATGCCTAAGTAGTTAAAGTGTGAACAACACTCGGACGGCCGAGCTTGAAAACAATTTCAGTAGCATTGTGTTCACTTCAAGAGTTTAAACCTTTGTCCATTGTCTTGTTATTGTAGGCCTACCTATTCTTATAATGGAGTGCCCTTTTATTATTTTCTCCCCCCCCCCAATTACAAAAAAATCCAACGCTCTTGCCCATGTATGCCTCAAAAATATATTCAAATTCATCTCCTGTCGTAATTTGAATAATTATTTGTATTTAAATTGATAAATGCGAAATAACATTAAAAAATGTGGGCATGGCAAAGGGGTCGACACTGGCGCACTGATGGGGGGGGGGGGGGGGGGGTCTTGGGGCAGTTACCCCCTTACCCCAATTAAAATCCAAACGTGGTTTATTACTAATTCGCCATCAGTGATTTACAAATGTTGCTGACTAAATGACATTGTTTTCCACGTTTTTTTTCTCACCGTTATCCGCCATATATCGGGACCCCCCCAAAAAAAAATTAGTTCTCATTACGCCACGGGGGGGGGGGGGGGGGGAAGGTCAAGGGCCTTTGACTGTGCCAAGAAGTTTGCAAGAATTGGTTGGTGATGACGCATACGTGTGCGCATGTCACAAAATCATCAATAACATCATTGCAATAATCTTGTATACCATATTCATAGAAGTATTATGCAATTGTCATTATATTATAGTAGATATTTCTCTATCATTGTTATCATTGCAAAATATTTTACGTTCAACCCCCTCTTCAAAATTATGTTTGACTTTTGAAGAAGGAAAAAACACATAGAAACATATATATATATGAAAACAGCTACATCAAGTTTGTTCCCGATCAAACATCTTTATTTTTGTCAATTATGTAAATACATTGGAATTTGATTGTGACTTATATTTGACTCTTTAAAAAAAAGTATGTAGGCCTTATCTGATTTGATTCTTTTAATTGTTGATAGTAATTTGTAAACAAAACACTGATTAAAACCTATGTCAAGGGTAAGCGCCGATTAGCCTCTACTGCTCTTGCAAGAGACTGTCCCATCCTCCCCCCCCCCCCCGCCCCCCCCCCCCCCCCCCCCCTCACAAAAAAAAAACGCGACCGCTCCCATACGTATAGCGAGTAGAAAGAAATAGTTGTACCACCAGAAGTTGAGCTCGTTCATAGGTCAAATTCATGGAGTGCCGAATCCCTTACTCCCGTTAAGATTGTATGTGTAGGGCAAAACGTCGGATCGTGCGCGCCTTTACCGTCGCAACTACGCCAATACATTATTTCGCTGACTCCTAAAAAGTTGCAAAGTATACATCATAGTGAAAGTGTAGGTTGAATCAGCGAATTGGGTTTTGGTACATCTTGTTGTTGACTTCCGCTAAATCAAGCGGCTTGTAATTTTAGGAGTGGCTTTTTGGCAGTTTCATCGAGCACCGATGACAAAAACGTGAGTGTGTTTCTTGTAGTTAAAATATAATCTTGATATGACTGATATTTTGATCTTGATGAGTTAAAAACCGTAAATTTGTATTGTATTTTTGTTGATAGTGTGTTCTTGCTCAGGCGTAGATGGGATTTATAAATGGAAAATTCTTCCAAGCACAGCGTGAGTCAGGGGAGAAGCAGTTTACGAATTCAGCGGACTCTGCATGCTTCGCATACCGGAGGGTGCCCCCGTGCACGTCGGCGAGCTAGAGGTCAAAGCCTGTAGCCTGCAGTGATATCTGATTGCAGTTCGGGTTCCATGGCATTGCCATTGCATTTTCGCAAAAAACATTAGCAAGGAGTCAAGGACAAACAGTTGAGCTTGATTTGCACATCAGGAATTGAATAAAGATAATGAAGACATAGAATAGATCTACCCCTTTCTTATTTAGGAATTCTGACACTGACAGATAAATAACTTCTGAATCAATCTGATTAAGATTTTAAGAACAAATTATTCTTGCATTGTGATTGAGACTTAGATCATCTAGTATAGTTGAGCTGAGAATGAGATGCGGCCATGTGGTTGGACCAAGACTAAGCCTTATTATAGGGCATCGTTTCATGAAACTGTCATAGATCTACTCATAGTCATACTCATACGTCACTCATAGACTAGTCTAGAATCTTGATCTAGTCTAACTAAGTACAAGTTCACTGACATCCCATTGAAACGTTTGTTAAACTTGAAAAATGTGTATTCAAAATTATGTTTGTACGGTTTTATGAAACGATGCCCTGGTTAATTGGAGTACTCCTGGAGCATAGCCACTGTTTACACAGGGGGAGTTAATCTGTAATTGTACTTAATTTTCAGCATTTTGCCAAAGAAATGGAGGAAGATGGAGAACAAGAACAAAAGAGGCGAGAGGGGTAAACCAGAGAAGGGGGGGGGGGGGTTGGAGACGAGGTTTACATTCCCATCAGTATACCGTTTAGAGTTGGACTTCATGCAATGATGCTTTGTAGGAGCTACAATGTTAGGAGTGGTTTAGTTGTCATTTTCAAAATTATTGTATTTGAAATGAAAGGTAAGGAATCATGATGGAGTAGGACTAGGAAGAGAAGAAGGAGGAGCTTGACATTACTAGCAGTTGTCCGTAGTTTGCGCTGTCAGTTGCCATTTTTACAGCACCATGGCATGAGCACTTATTGAGTTTTTATTGGATAATGTTAAATGTACTACAAATGTACATGGATATAGAATAGAAACGTTTTTGAGGAATATATCGTATCATTAAGAAAACCAACATTTATCACAGAGACAGAGTCTGAGGCAAAGTCACTTGTACAATGTAAGAAGTTAAGAACATATAAAACTAAGGGTCGATTCAGATAAGAGTTATTATAGAGGCCAAACAGTTTTAGCAAGCTTGAAGCAGAACAAGAACTAGAATGATGTCCCAACCAACTCTATCTGTGAGCCATAGTTCATAAAGCATTAAAATTTATGGTGCGGCAAACTGATATTTTTTTGGTTTTTGACTGGTTTGATTATAGAGAAATGATGAATAACAGATCGTCTGCATCATTGTATTTTGTACCACTGCTATGGTGTCACTCTTTTCTGTTTGTAATTTGCATTGAAATAAATTGATGAGCAGAACTGCACAACTACATATTGTTAAGATGGCGGAAAATAATTTTTTGTATTTTTACAATTTGGATGTGAAAAGGTATCGGAAAGCATTCTCAATGTTGTTCCATTCTCACTGTTTGATGTTAATGAGCCTTTTAATAGCATTAAGCACTGATTTTGTTGTATCTGTGTCATCACTGTCCACTTGTGCTCGATACAGTTTCCACATAACCATAGGAGACAAATTCAGATCGATTTATACTTTCATTATGGCTATAAATAAAATGTGACTGGCCATTTGATATTTTGATTTGTACATACTACAGTACATGTGTGTGTAGGCATGGGACAGTTTTGGCAATGTCAAAATGACACAGTTGCTGTTTTTGTGAAAATGGCTTTGCTCTGCATACATGTGTACGCTTTCCTATAAGGAATCCCTCCTTTCTGCCTGTCCCAAATGCTCTCATAAATTGCCATTTTGTTTGTTATCACTATCTTGTTTTTTTATCATTCCATTCTGTATTTGAATTTTTAAATGTATTTATGAAGAGTGTTGAATAAACTTTGAATTACCGGTAAATAAAATTTGAATTGAATTTTGATGAGATTTTGGCAAAATTACTCTTCAGAATATATTGAAAAATAGATTTGTATTCATTATAGGAATATACATTTAAATTATGTCTTTGACAATTTCAATTCGAAGCTGAAGGCCATACAATACATACATGTACACTGTAACTATACAGTAATAACAAATATTGAATGCATTCTGTCATAATATTATATATTCACCATTTCACTTGTAATTTCAGTATTTCCCTTGTGAAATTATATTTCAACCTTGGTCTGCAACCACAGTATGTAATCACTTGGGAATTTCAGAATTTGTTGGTTCAGATGTTTGAATTGAACTCAGTATTCCGGAACATTCAATCTTGATATGCACATGTCTTATTTACTGTACAGTACATTGATTAAATTCCTTTTCTTTTTCTTTTTCTCTAGTACTGATATGTCCCTTTTGAATTCAGTGTGCGTGCGGTGCCACGCCGGTTTCAGACAAGATGAGCGGATTGTCAACTCTCACGGTGAGGTCTGGCATGAGCAGTGCTTTGTGTAAGTATACAATAACATATCTTCCTTAAAGTAGTCACCCACAGAATCAGAAGTGTTTTGAATTGATGCAAAATTCATATCATTGCGAAGTGTAAGCCTTACTGATCAAATATAAAATCTTCCCTCTTCAAAATATGTTTGGGGCCCGCAGTGATCATCTCTCAAAATTGTTAATTTTGAGGTAGAGTTTTTCTGCCATCAGTGGTCCTTTGTAAAGCGTCAATAATTGTGATGTCACATGCGAGACGCAGCAAGCCACAAAATTGCATTTTACGCCTTTTCATGACATCTACATTGTATGTAATTTTCTTAGCAAATCATTCATGTTTTCAAGAGAAATTCTTTCCATCCATATACACATTTAATTTGTCCATAATTGTCAGTTGTCGTGAATTTTCTTTGGGCGACTTCTTTAACAATCTGATGGATCCATGTAACACCAAAATAACTTACCCAAGACAGATTTCCAAAAGACTGGCCGAAAAGTGGTCAAGAATTTAAAGGGCCTACATGTATGTACATGTATGGGGCGCAGTCTAATAGTCTTGCAGTTCAGACCCTGGGTAATGTGTTACGACTTTCAAGGGTCTGTGTATAGACTCTACGGAGACTACCGGTACTGTAATTGATGTTCTCAAATCTGTCTTGGGTACGTTTCGGGCAGGTTACCTCCAACGCCAATTCCAAACCTATATGGGGGGGGGGGGGGGGGGGGGGCTACATGTACATGTACATCAAGAGGTGAAACCAGATGTTACCACTGGCATTATTGTAATAATGTGCAATTTTTAGACAGCAAAATGCATACATGTACATGCAGTCTTCGTCCCCTTCCCCTCCCCCTTCCAACGGATCGATACCATAGTCCTTTTATAGCTCAGCCCCCTTTAATTGTTTGGCTCATTATGCACATGAAGGCGTAATGCTACTTGTGTACCAGTACATACACATCTACGTACATTGTTGAACAATGTAGGCTTGTATTAATGCACTGATTTATTGGTACATATACATGTAGGCCTACTGTAGACCAAATATGCAGTGAACAACTAAATTATTCAGACCCCTTGTAAATTTGATGTACATGTTACAGGTACATGTATATATGGCATTTTCCAAAAATGGAAACTAATCAATTATCACTTACTTGAATAATTCCAAAACTTGGTGAGGGTATAAATAATTTAGTTGTTAAAGATAAACTTGAGTCGTGGTAAAAAAAGAAAATAAATTCTCACAGAATCTAACGAAAGTTTCACTGAATATTCAAGATTACAAATAAATGCCATTTGCCAAACAATTTTGGTAGAAAATGTACACTAGCTGAGTAATGAGCATAGAAAGATATGGAAATCAAGGTTAGAACTTAGTAGCCCTGACACCATTTGTGTAGTCCCATATACATCTTTCTGTGTACAGTGCTTATTACTTTACCAAGACTGGGGCAAATTTATTATGATTTTGTTGACTCCAGAACCTTGCAGTACACACCAATACTTTACATGCTACATGATCAACTTTTTTCTGATCCATTCCACACCTTTTCTTTCACAATGCAATCGCACGACCAGAACTCAACTTTATCTTTAACTTTATATACCGGTACATGTACATGTAGCAAATATATTGAAAGTACAATGTAACCTGGCTTAATTTCTGTCCATTTCTTCATCTGTATTCTTGTTCATGTTCTTTGTTCTTTTGTATACAGATACACATACATGTATTACTATTTGATTCAATTCAATTCATTAGGGTTTGTTGACATTTAAAATATGATACACATTTTAATGACTGTGACTGTACATGATTACTAAGATTAAATATGTATGGTACATGTATCAAGTTTTCAATATAGCATAGATAACATACATGTAAATGGGTACATGTAAATGTTAATATTAAAACATCAAAGTCATGAAAACAAACAAACAGATGAGTCTATAACAAAAACTGTAATTTTGTAATTTGGAGCGGACTAAAAGATTATTATTATTTTTATTATTATTATTAATATGATTTGGGTAGAAAAATAGTCAAGAAATGTATTGAATAGTTTAAATTAAGCAAGAATTTGAAATAGGCCAAATAAAATATACATGTATTATAAATTTATAAATTGTTAAATGGGTTTAAAAGTACTGTAAGTGTTCTTGAGGGTGAAACTGAAAGATATAGATGTACAATGTACATATACACATGTGTTATACTTATTGTACAGTGTACAAAGTGTTTTTACATGATACATATTGTACACCCACTGTAGATCTCACTAGCTTTAGACACACCCTCCTCTATATCTACACTGTATATAGAGTGACAAAGTATGTATGGAATGGATGACTGGTAGACTCGTTCATTTACTCTGCGCTTAAAGCCAGAGATTTCAGCATAGCCTAGTTTAAAGGCTTTGAATGTCTTGTGTGGATAAATGGGTTGATGAAAGGAGCTTATCAGTTTTAATAACAGCCCCTCCCCCCCCCCCCCCTTAAAAAAATGTTGGTGCAAATCAGTTGTGTGAATGTGTGGTCAAGAAAAGTAAATAAAATTCACCAGTTTGTATTCATGTACAGTATGTACTGGAGTACTGGACATACATGTGTTGTGGGCTGCATGTACAGTACATGTACAGTGTACATATTATACAAAAACATATATTTTGGACATATACAAAGTATGTAAATGTAAAGGAATAGAATACAGCACTTCAGTCATTGCAGTGTATCTTACAAATGTATGAACCTTGCTGTATGAATTGGACATATTGGGAACCAGTACAAAACCTGAAATACATGTAATTTTATACCACATGTATTGAAACATATGGAGATGCAAAACATTTTTTCTGCATTACTTGACCAGAAATTTCAGGAATCTGCCTACGATTGGTAATATAATATTTTCTTCATTTTTTAAAAACTTTTTTTTTTGCATAAAAAACATCAACAACTGTGCTACCGGTATATACATTTAAGCTGTAGCTGGCCTACATGTACAATGTAACTTCTGGATTGTTGAAAAGGAATAATAAAGGTAGTATGGATGAAAGGCTAGAGGGTAATCACCCAGGGCATGTTGTGGAGGTGCTGCAGATTGATACAATCTCCTACTCATTAATCAGCAAGGCCTGCTAGCAAGTTAATGAACCAATTTTACACGGCCGCGTTCACTGTACTTGCACATGATGCATAGTAGGGGAATCCATCTCACAGAGGGGTACTGCAGCCTACACAAAGGCCTACATGTACATGTTCATTTTACAAGCATTGTACATATAGGTCAAATAAAGATGATTATTTCCCCATCCAAATTTTATCTAAAATAAAGAAGATGGGATAACATTTTCTGGCACATGCTACAGTGTATATAGTTATATGATCAATTTCGTGTTTTTCAATTTTGTTTTTTGGGGGGTCTTATTTTCTTGTTGTCTTTTTGATAAAATTTTTCAAGCATATACAGATGCTTAAAGTAAGATGAAGTTCCAGTACATGTACACGTTTACTCAGATTAATTTTATTTCATTTCAAAATAACACAGGCATCAAACAAAAACAACAACAAATGGGGTAATACATGTACATTGTAGGTTCAGTAAAGAAGCAGTATTTGGAGAAAAAAAACTAAGATTATAATAAGTAAGAATACATCCTGTATTTATATTTTTACATGACCTTACTTGAGTAGGCCTTTGAATATTGGCTGCACATGCACATTTATGCTTGTCATCTATGTTTACATGTAATTTTGTCATATTAAACATTCTTTCACGAGACAAAAGTACATGTATTCAAAGATGACAAGCATAAATGTGCAATTGCAGCAAACATTCTGATAATGTTGAACGTAATGTGTTAGTCATGCTAGCGAAAGGATTCAAAGTTCACATTGAGTTCTTATAATGTAAACATGTCAGCATTACTTGCACAAATTGTGGCAGTACATACATACATCACTCATCAAGTTGGGTTGATGGACTGAGTCCTCCCCCCCCCCCCTCCATCTAAACAAGCAGATCCTGTACCATTGTCCATTGTATGCATGTTGATAGTGTGTCTGTATCAAGAGATTATCAGCGTTTAGACACCGAATTTAAAAAGAAAGAAAAAAATATATCCTGACACATTTCTCTAAAGTACAACTACTGTATGTATACCGGTAGTGAGATATTTTGATGGAATATTACTTAAAAGTTTGAAACCCAGCGCATCATACCCTCAACAATATTTGTTTCATGATTCTCATATTTTACGATATGGTACATACAGAACAAGATTACTAGAATGCAAGATAACCTTTAAATCATGTTTTGTATTTCTGTAATCATACACATACATTTAAATGTATACCGGTAGTTCTTTCACACATGACCTGTTATACATACTGTACATACAGTGTACATGTACATGTACAGTGTATATCTCCACTAAACAAACAGAAAAAATACAAATTCAGATCAAATATAATGACAGCTAGTGCACTCTACTTTTCTACTACATGTAGCCTATCTGATAGGCGTCAGGCTAAATGGCAAGTGTACTAATCGCGTTATGGAGACTGACATCGGCGCGGG
This sequence comes from Strongylocentrotus droebachiensis, assembly GCA_035222895.1. Classification (NCBI taxonomy): domain Eukaryota; kingdom Metazoa; phylum Echinodermata; class Echinoidea; order Camarodonta; family Strongylocentrotidae; genus Strongylocentrotus; species Strongylocentrotus droebachiensis. Next base: position 78,249 of record JAVYIG010004525.1, on the reverse strand, counting down.
CGTCAGCCCGAGCGCCTATCATCACTGGTCAACTCATCATTATTCATATATGTGTATCGTACATGTATGTGTGACGAGCGTATGCTCATGCATGATTCATAAGACTAGCCTTATTTGGTGATCGATCACTTTGATTCAACCAATCAAATAATCTCCAGGTTCCCCATCGCTCATTGATGATTGGCCTATTTTGGTCCATGCTACATAAATATTCATAAGAGAGCTTTACAGGGGGTTTGTAGATTTTCTACGAACGAAACATGGTACATAAAAGAAAATAAAACTTTTCGCATGCACCAGTGATGATAGGCGCTCGGGCTGACGCCCGCACTGATGTCACTCTCCATATAAACGCGATTAGAATACTTGTGAAGCCCGACACATATCGGATAGGCTACTTTTCTACATGATCTTGTGTACATGTAGCTTGTAGCATACACTTTAGTAAGCATTCTTATTTCTTAGGGCCTTTTTCACCCTTCCTTGCCATTCATCTAAATGTTTTCATGCACACATGTGCCAAGTGTACCCCAAGGCTGCATACATGTACCGCACCCCCATGTTTACCATCCCTCAACATGGTTAATGACATTTTAATGAATGTTTAATTATGTTTGCCTTATCACCCACAGCTGTGCCCAGTGTTTCAGGCCTTTTCCAGAAGGAGTCTTCTTTGAGGTGAGTCAGTCACTGCCAGTCTTGTTTCAAGACAAACTGGGTTTTCTTTTATCAATAAAGTATATTTTAGTGAATCTGGAGAGTGCATACTTAATACAGTGACTCAAGTTGTCACTCTGTTATGAATAGGGGATGATAGGGGTTAGTCTATAAATACATATACTTCGTACTCAAAATTATCTGGCCTAAAATTATTCTTTGGAAAGAAGGAACGTCTGTCATAATTTATGGGTGAGACTAGTTATCTACTATTTTTCTGAGACTCTGTGAGAGATAGCAGACCACATAATAATGTTTTAATTCACTTACACTTTATAAGGTTCCTGGTACGTACATGTATATACAAAATGATCAGTTTGTGTTGACAGAAGGAAAATTTGGCAGCAAATCCAGCTGAAGATTTTGAGTACTGAATAGTGTGTTTGGACTTGAAAGGTGTACACTGTACATTTGTTTCCAGAACCAGAATTTGAGAAATACATGTAGTACATATGTTCCTTTATTGTGGGTTTATTCCGACGCATATAATTCAAGCCAAATACGTGATTCAAACAACACATACAAAGGTACGGTACATACATGTATATAATGATAATAATAATTGGATTGACACTGTGAATATTGCTTTTCCAGAGGATATAATGGGGCATCCCTTAGTCTATCAACAAATTAAGAAGAATTGTAGACGAAGTCAAGTATTATTTTTCTTAGAAATGCAGGCAGTCTATTCCATAGGCGTTGGGCGACTGATTGAAAGGATCCAAAGCCAACCCGTATTATATGCCAAATACAGCGTGTATCTCTTTTGAAATTTATTTTCATGATAAACTTGTGTAAAAAAAACTTAGTGGCCTAAAAGGGTTAATTTAAGCCTTTATATTGTTTGTCAAAATGTGTAAAGGCGCATACAGTATTCAATCTTTCAATATTCTGTTGGTATCTTGTTTGACATAATCTTTTTCCTGTCTTTTTCTCTCATCTCTTTCATTCTCTTGATATTTTGCTTAATATTACATTACCAGAGATGCCAACTAGTACGGATTTTCCGTAATTGGTACGGAAATTAACGACCATTACGGCAGTACGGAATGTTGTCTAAAAATTATGTTTTTTTTTTTTTTTTTTTTTTTTTTTTGCGCATAGGGATCTATCGTAGCAAGTGCTGTACAGTATGGTGGCCATCCAGCACTCGCTGCATGAGAAAGATGGAAAATTATCAAGTATTCTCTTAATAGAAGCCAATTTTTCATTGAAAACTTATGTGTTGTGATGAACTGAAAATCAATATTTAGCAACTTTGTGGGAGTAAAATCACAACAAATTTCAGATAATCATGCGCGCATGCGTCCGCTTGCCATTCTTTTAAGATTCATGGCGCCGCATAGGAAATTACTGATTTATTCCCCAAATTACTGATTTTGAGCCTTATGGTTACTGATTTGTGCTCTGAAAGGTTGGCATCCCTGCATTACATGTACCTCTTTCTCATCCCTTTTATTATGTTTTTTCTAGTTTGAGGGCAGGAAATACTGCGAGCATGATTTCCACGTCCTGTTTGCTCCTTGCTGTGGGAAATGCAGTAAGTATAGTGTTCACTTCAAAGGAAATAGTCAGCAAGAGGTTCAACAAAATCCTTTATATGAGTTCATGTACAGTTTGTAGGACTCTGCGTTTGCATGAATTAAATGTAATATTTTTAGTCAATAAAACATCAATTTTTGCATCTGAGTATTAAAGAGACTCACCATACACCTATAGCAAACATGTAATAACGTAGCACTTTGTTGCTACATGTATAATGAGAAAAAAAAACTACATGTACATGTATATAAAATACTTTATTTTGGATTGGATTGGATAGGATTCACAATTCAAATAGATAGTCTCAAAGTCTTTCTTAGACATCTTACATTTACATTACATTAATCTGCATTTGCCACACTCAACCCAGGTGAGGTAAATGAATACCGGGTAGGATTATTCCTTAAACTTGACTGCGCGCTGATTTTATTATTACATGTTCATGAGCTATTTTTCATATTTTTATACATGTATGTACATTTAGCCAATATATTTTATAAATGCCATTCAGGAATTGAATTGTTATTTTCTTTATTATAAGCCAGAGCTGAAGATTTCCTGTAAACAACCATACATTAATTTATTTGCAGTGTGCACTGTCTTTAATTACATACATTTGTATGACAGGCATCACTCATGTCCTGTACAGTAAGTGCCACTGTAAATCACCCTGTCTGAAACTTTCTTTTTAAAACTGTAATCAAATTTCATTTCATCATCTTTAGAAATGTACTTATCCCTGTAATAGGCCATTAGTTAAGAGAGTGGATGCAAATTACACTTGAATACTACAAAATACCTTCTTAAACAGAAAGTGAAAATAATATCTAATGTGTATCCATTGATGTTATTGAATGAAGATTGACTGCTTCTGATGCCCATTATGTTGTTCAACAAAGAAGAGAAAGTGAAAATGTCATCTAATGAAAGTAAAATAAGTAGTTTAGATGTCATAGTTGAATACATCTGTTGTATTCATGATAATCTTAAACAGAGAAAATGTAACCATATCGTTCCTGTTTTCACGAAGTGACGGTAGTGAGGAAAATCCGCACGCAAATTGTATGCGATTTTCATTCACTACCGTCAATTCGTGAAAATAGGGACGATATGTGTACATGTAATACCCTGAAATGCCTGAATTTAAATGAAGTTGTTGAAAATACATGTAGCTTCACCATATCTGTTGTGCTATTTACTTTCTTCAAGAAGAAACAGAACATGAAATATATTTGTTGATATTATAATCATGTACATGTATACTTGTACCTAAATGACCTTGGTGAGAATATCTTTGATACATCTTTGATACATCTTTAAATAGGCAGTCTGCTATATTCCCTTTATGTACCTGATACAAACATGTACACAGACATGCAGTCTGCTAAGTTTCCTTGTTTGTCTAAGGCCATAGGCAAGCTCATAATACACAATAAACAGATCATTTCCTCGCCATGTATAGATGATATTTTCACTAAAAAAAATGTTATTCCAACTTCCTGCATTACCTGTTTTCCTCTCATTGAATTACGAATTATATTTCAGGAAGATTGAAATACCATCCATGTCACCGTTCATAACCTAACCTCTCTCTTTCATCTTCTTTGTCCCCTTTTATTCTTCTCCTTCTCCATATCACTTTGTCTTATTTCCTGTCCTCCTTTCTTCTCTTCTTTTTCTCCTTCTTATCCTTCTTTTATTTTTCTTCTTCTCCTTTTTAATATCACTTTGTCTTCTTCCCTCTCTTCCTCTTTTTTCTCCTCTTTCTCCTTCTCATTCTCCCTCTTCTTCTTCCCCCTCTTCTTCTTCCCTTCCTTGCACAATATCTGTACAGTCTTTTCTTTTATTTTCTCTCTTTCTCTTCAGATAAGTTTGTACATGTAATACATGTAGTTTATCAGATCAAATGAGTACATTTACATCATGTATGTGATGGTTACTTTTAAAAAAAAGCTTGTATAAATGTATAAATCAATATGTATAAAGTATCTAACTCACATGTTTTTAATCCTCTTTTCTCCATCTTTAGATGAGTTTGTGATAGGGCGTGTGATCAAGGCTTTGAATAATAGCTGGCATCCTCAGTGCTTTCTCTGTGAGCTGTGTAACTGTGAGCTGGCGGATACAGGATTTGTGAAGAATCGAGGAAGGTAAGACTGTATTATCTTACTTATTTTGCATTCACTTGCATCCCGTTCATATTTCAGGAGCTTAGATTTGCAAAAGTACACATCTTGAAAACTCCATCATCATGTGCATACATGTATAACTTGTGGCTAATATCTTTGTGAGCTGCGATGACGTCACTCACAGGACCAGTATACAAAACAAATTCCAAAGGTCCCATTACCAAGCCCTGTGGTACCCCCAAGTCAGAGAGAATTCATTTGATTTGGCTCCGTTTAAGATTACAGTTTGCTTCTGGTTCTCGAGGTATGACTTTAGCCAATCAACATCAACATGTCATGGTTGATTGTATCAAAGACTGCTGAATAATCAAGCACCACCAATATAATATATGATAATGTAATATAATTCATTGCAGATTGTTTCTTGATTTGTTATTTATTCACGCCATATGAATGGGGAAAGCAGGAATCAGGTTGAACTCACTAATTGACACTGTCAATAGCATTGTCGATGACATTCTCAGTGATAATCCCAGTCATACAAACCTTAATGATCATAGGAGTGGGCTCTCATGGGAAATTTCGACATTGTTTGTAAACAAAATAATAATAATACTTGATAATAAAATAATCCCAAGTTGTTTCATAATAATAATAATAATAATGAACATTTATAATGCGCCATGTCTGTCAAAATTTACATTCCAAAGCGATACACAATATAATCTCACCCAAGCTAGTCGCCGCTGCTATTCTAATTTTCGTAATATAAATTCCAAAAGGGTGTTGGTAACGTAGAGACTCCGTCGATAATGAAAACTTTGCCGGAAGAAGAACAATTCATCAATAATGCACATTTGTGCTTTAGACGCAATCAAGATGGTGCCGAGTTGTATATTGTCCAGCATCAAACTACTGCATATTGTGGCATTGATATACATTTAAAATTTCCATAACAACATTTAGTCAAGCGTGCTTAGAATGCAAAAATAATGTGTTGATTGATAATGATAGGCATCGCCTATAACACCAGCGGCAGGGGGTGCAGACATTATATGAGGATGACCCGTTCAAGGTCGTGATTGTCATCAAAATATTCAAATAGCATTGTAGAGACGATGAACAAATAAGAATAATAATACAATGTCCTTAATCGTAAGAAAGTTCACCTCTCTTGGCTAAATCACTTCACAATGGAATCAACCGAGTGGATTCAACTGTAAAACAAATTTTCATAACCTCTGAAAGCATCAGTACATATACATGTAGAACAAAAGTCCACTGCTTCCTTTCGCTTCATTTACATCAGACAAATTTATCACCTTCTTTCCATCTCCATTTTGCCTATAACACTTCCTGTCACAAACTTATGACCACCTCCCATACTACAAAATCTACCCACACGCATTTGTTTCTTCTTTTAATTTTTTTTATATCTGTTCAGTGTTAAAAATCCAGAAATGTTCATACTCAAAGCGATGCAAAATATATCTCACCCGACATACAAGCCAGCTGCTAATGTGCTATTCTAACTTTCGTAATATAAATTCGAAAAGGGCGTTGACAACGTAGAGACTCCGTCGATAATGAAAACTTTGTCGGAAGAAGAACAATTCATGAATATACAATGGTCATTTGTGCTTAAGATGCAATCAAGATGGCGCCGAATTGTTAACCCTTCCTCTCATAAACTTATGACCACATATCGTATTACAAAGTCCACCCTTAACATTTTTATTATTTCTGTTCCATGTTTAAATTCCAGAACTGTTCATACTCTGAGCGATACACAATATATCTCACCCGATATACAAATCAGCTGCTATTCTACCTTTCGTTATATAAATTGCAGAAGCAAGTTGACAACGTAGAGATTATGTCGATAATGAAAACTTTGTCGAAAGAAGAACAATTCATCAATATCTAATGCTTATTTGTACTTCTTGAAGCCTTTCCTCTGGAGATAATCTTCTAGTGGGATATCCAGCTCTGCATTTAGCATCTTGTGGAGTGTAGTTAGCCTTTGGGATAGGCGTCTTCTCTCTACATTGTCCCATTTCAGCGTTGTCAGCATTTTGGTTACACTGGACCGGGGAGAGAAGTCATCCAAGACGAACCTTGCTGCACTTTTTGCAGCAGATCCCTGTTTTTCTTGGTTCCAGGGTTCCATGCCGAGCTGGTATATTCTAAATGGGGTTGAACTATGGAGATTCTCTTTTACAGTTCTTGAGCAGGAGGAGAAATTTCTTTCAAGGAAATTAAGCATCTTTGTTGCTTTATTTGCAGCATTGCTGGACTCCCTGTCCCATTTCAGATTATTTTGGATGATAACTCTCAAGTACTTATTCTCTTTAACCTCATCTGGTGGTCAGTCTTCCCGGGATTTCGTTTTCTGGAGACCCTCATTACTTTACATTTGATGAGTTGAATTTCATACCCCACTTGCTTGACCATTCTATATAGCAGATTGTTAAGGTCAGTCTGGAAGGAAACTTCATCTTCAGGGTTAATGATAGACCTGTAAAAAAATACAGTCATCGGCAAATAGCCTGGGGGTTGATATGACAGACTGTACTATGTCGTTTATGTAGAGGATAAACAGATGCGGGCCAAGGACTGTCCCTTGCGGAACTCCGCTGAGAACAGGCATCAATGGCGATGTTCTCCCATTCACTATGACCCTCTGAACATGTGCCTTCTGCACATGTAAACTGATAAACCACTGCCTTTACTATTACTTCCATTTCTTTTGCAGGGCCTTGTGTCACCCGTGCCATCTGAAGGAGAAGGCGGCTAGCAGCGGCAAGCACATCTGCTACCGTTGCCATGGCGTAGTAGAGGAGGATATGTTGATCAAGTACAAACAGGAGCCTTACCATGCCTATCACTTCAACTGTACTCACTGCAGGTTAGTCGTCTCCCTTCTCCCGGGAGGAAAATATTACACACAAACCTGTGTATAAAGACCACTCAGTGGAGACATGTCTTTATATGCAGGTGGTCTTCAAACACAGGTTTGAATGGGAAGCATTATTTCAAGGGATCTCAAAATGTGTTTTTTATAGAAAAACGGTCTCTCTCTCTCTCTCTCTACCTGTACATACCTGCCAACCACCCCGATTTAGGCGGAGTTCCTCCGCATTTTTCATACCAACTCCGAATTCCGATTGCATGCCTCAAAACTCCGATTTTTTTAAATTTTTAAATATTTTTAAAACAAACAACTGTTGCATAAGACTAAAGCATAACACAGCACTGATAACCAGATCATGCCGACATCCGCGCTCGCGCTCATAGAAGATATACACAGCGCCCCTCCACCTGGCGCTATGCCTGGCAATGTCTCCCAGCTCGGTAATCGGTGTGTTGACTCACCACTCGGAAACTAGAACAACACTCAAATTTGTCTGTCATCTTGGTTTGAAAGTAATCTTTCTGATAGATCTCAATATGTAGTTTATAATAATAATTCCTCCAATTTTTCTTCTATTACATGGTGTACCACAAGGTTCTATCCTAGGTCCCTACTGTTTTTTAATTTACAGTACCGTAATGATCTTACACACAATTTTTTTTTTTTTTTTTTTTTTTTTTTTTAAGGGCGAAAAAGAGGGGTGCGGTAATACACGAGGGCGGTTTATACAACGTTATTTACGGTAGTTTTGTGAGTGTTCACATTTTGATATTTCAAAAATTGTTTATGTGTGGGGCGAAAAGGTTGAAGGAAAAGGCCCATTTGCACCATTAAAATGGAGAGAAAAAAAAATAGACCCTAAAGTCCTGTGTACCCCCCCCCCCCCCCCCCCCAATCTACGGGCTACTACCCCAATCCTTCGGTGGTTTGCGACCTCGTAGTCCATCCAGAAAAATTTACTCCTAATTTCTCTTGTCTCAGGTTGGCAGGTATGCCTGTATATAAGGACTACCTAAGAGAGAAAAATAGGCAGGTGGAGTCTATAGATGTGTTTTCTTTTACACATGTTTGAATGGGAAGCATTGTTTCAAGGAAAGCTAAGATGTGGTCCTGATATACAGATGATCTCGCTCCCTCTCTCTCTCTACACCCGCATTTAAAGACCACCCGAGAGATCACACTGATACTTTTGTGATGTTTTCACTGAGAATCTTTGTTCATTATTATAGCATCCTGAGTTTTCGTAAAAGTAATTGTTAAGTATGTTGAAAGCAATATAACATTAATGAGAAGAAATAATGATAAATGGAGAGAGAGAAAGAATAACAAAAAAAGGGAGTAGAATATCAGAAAAAAAAAACATGCTTGTAATTCAAGGGCCTAAAAGTGTATTTACATGTATATGTATGTATGCACTAATGTTTCTTTGATATATTCTCTTCATGTTTAGTGAGGAGTTGAACGGGACAGCGAGAGAGCTAAGAGGAGAACTCTATTGCTTGCCGTGCCACGACAAGATGGGTATCCCGATCTGCAAGGCCTGCCATCGACCCATCGAGGAGAGAATCGTCACCGCCCTTGGCAAGCATTGGCATGTCGAGGTAAACAAAATTGGCTAATTCAAAACAGCACTAATGTCCTTCTGCAAGGCATTAATATTCATTCGCCACACTCGACCCAGGTGAGGTAAATGGGTACCCGGCAGGAATTAATTCCTTGAAGTGCTGGAGCGCTGCAATTGCAGCTAGGCTAAAGCCGGAGTAATAATAAATAAGCCTTGGAATAGAATTTCTAGATAAAGGCTCTGTAGAAATACCTATTATTATTATTATTTCAATTACAGTTTTACTATCAATGTATATTTCAACATTGTACTGAGTTAACAGGGCAAGTCTAGGGTATGTCCTATATGTTAGCAACAGTTATTGAATCATATTTTGGGATTATGAACATAAATTGACATTATATGTTATTTTATATTTTGCTCTGATAGCGCTTCTAATTGCGCTATCAGCTTGATACAGTCATCAGGGTATAAAAGATAATACCTTGTATTAACCCTGTCCCTTGGATAGGATGTTAAATTGAGGCTCCGTGTAGAGGATAGTCACCACCTTTGCATGTTAAGAACCCACAGCACCATTCGTATACGAGTAGGGGAAACCCCGGTGTAGTGGTCCACCCGCACACCCCAGTATATACATCTGCAAGAATCTTCAGTATTGAAAGAGGCAGATTATCTAAGAAGAAGAAGAATATTCTGAAAGCTTAAGATGTGGTCGATAATGTATGGGACAAAATAGCCTGGAATTTCCCAACAGCACTGGTAATATTAAATTGCAGAGAAAATTTGTTGTGTTAATTCTGTCAATTAAATTCTTAACATTAGTATATTCAGGCTGATGTGCTGATTTACTTTACGAAGTAATGCAGGTAATAATATGATACCTTGTGATAAGTACAGTAGTGTTGTAGTAGCTGCGCTATATAAATCAATGTGTTATTATTTTGTTGTTATTATTCATTTTTACAGCATTTTGTGTGTGCTCGATGTGAGAAACCTTTCTTGGGACATAAGCATTATGAGAAGAACGGCAAGGCCTACTGTGAAACCCATTATAATCAGGTAAGACCATCATAATCCCATTTATATGTGTTGAACTAGTGTTAAAGCAACACCAAATCAGTGTTAGCAGGATTTAATTTACTTACCTTAGCTATGTGACATGATTAAGGAATAGATTATAGACTCATCAACTATACTCTGCTACGAATTTGGAGTTTCCAAGATGGAATTAAATATATTTAAATATTTCTCGTCCCCTTACTCTTGTCTTATTTACCGTGGACCAATACAACATATTGTAGGGATTCTAACAGGTAGAACTTGAGAGGGGTACAAGGTTGCTTTAAATAACCTCCAGTATGTATATATAAGTCCCAATATATATGGAAAGAAAGAGTTTAAGGATTTGTCTTTACTACAAATAACACCAAAATAGTTCATGCATAAAAAGGTAAATGATTTGGTTCTGAAACAGTAAAGTTTTATTTACAAAAGGCAATTGGTTATAAGTTGCTCATCAAGAATATCTTTTTTTTGGTGCAAAATCTGTGTTTTAAAATGGCCTTAGTGTCTTGATTTCAAGGACAGCAAACACTTCTTGACAATGATTTGATTTTCGTCTTTCTGTTTTGTAGCTCTTTGGAAACATGTGCTTCTTCTGTAACAAGGCCATCACATCAGAAAGTAAGTATAATACTGTGAGACATGCTGATGCTACGTTTACACTATGTTCCCGGCGGCCACGGCAACCACGTTTCAGGCCACCGTGGACGAAACGGGATTGACGTGACGCAACGCGGGGGACCGTATGGGCAAACGTGACAGGCCGTGATTGCCGTGGATACCGTGTCAGATTTTTAAACTGTCAAAAAATTTGCCACGGCAGTCACGGTGCGGATGAGAAACCTAGTAGGCCGTAATAAACCGGGGTGAACGTAACAAAACGTGACAGTCCGTAATAGGCCGTAACAAAACTTGGGGGTGGTCTGTAGTGGGACGGTTTAAGCGCCCGGCACGCTACGGCGCGTTGCGTTCTACTACGGTCTGACACAACGCGAGGTCTCAGGATACCATGATTGCTATTGCTTGGGAGACCTTCTTTTTATACCGCCGGCACAAACGTGCTCCAAAGCTGCCCTGCGTCCACGTTTCATCCGTACAAAGCCTTGACGAAACGTGAAAAACGTGTCAGACCTTGATCAGAACGTGAGAAACGTGAGGGACCCCATCAGAACGTGACAGACCAGGAGGGAACGTTCTGGCATCCGTGGTAGAACGCGGGCCGAACCGTAGTGCGCCTTGGAGCCTCCGGGACTCAGCATCCCCTTACCTCCACGGCCCGTCACGGATACCGTGGTAGACCGTGAGAAAACTTGGCAAGACGTAACAAAACTTGAATCCAGAGATAAAATTGGTCTAAATCCCACGGCGCACTACGTTTCGGGCAAACGGGGCTGCCGTGGCCGCCGGGAACATAGTGTAAACAAAGCATTAGGAATTCACCTTGACCAAGAGACTGATACAATAAACCGGTTTACTAACATACTCAAATTTATGGATGTTTCTTTCATTGGGACCTAATGAAGAGTTATTCCATTACCCTGTTGTTAATGAATGAACAACAATACTCAGAATCCAGTCTGCATTCCTTACTGACATGTATTGCTTGGTCCGGCAAGCCTCTGGCAAGCTTTCAGGTTGTCAACAACAACCTTTGTTTAAAAAGTATGCATAAAATTTGAATATGTAAGTGAACCGGTCTATTGCTTCATCTAGTTTTCAATCCGAAGATTAAGATTGAGTCGGTAAAAGAAGAAGCACACATTTATGCAAAATCCTATGATTCATCATGTAATATTCAGGTAGAAGACTAGACAAAAGTATAATTTTTTTTAATTAAAAAAGGTAATAAGCAATATAGTAAAACATTTACACTGGATATGATGTCAAATAGTCATTTGCGCAATACCAGTGGGAACTTTTGCTCCTCACATGATACGTAATATTCAATCAATTGTACTTTGGTTTATTTTGATGAACATATTTGGTATTGTTTTTGTATGCTTTGGTTTTGTTTTATTCTTACAGTGATGTGTACAATGAGCAAGACATGGTGTGATGAACATTTCTTCTGTATGTGCTGCGATAGTCTTCTTACCACCAAGTAAGTCTACATTCAAGAAATATTCATACAAAAGCTTAATAACAAAATTCTAAATTTTAGTTCTTTGAAGAAGAGATTATTCAATATTATGAAGACGAGAGATATATTGATTCTATATCTGTCTATATCTTGTATGTATAACAATTTTTTTACTAAACGACAGTCACTTTAACGTTTGTTTGTATGATCAACAAGGAGAGAAATGTTAAGAGTATATTGTTGTATTTAACCCTTTGAGTGCGAGTCCGCGCACAGCGAGTGTTTCCCCTGTGACGGAGCGATTTCGGTCACATCACCAGTTATGGAAAATTTGGCTGTGCTTCTACTTTCATTGCTCATTGCGCCTCATACAGTCATTTTCGTGATTTTTAGTAAATGTATAAATGAAAGATCAGACTTTTTCCTTTCTAAAAATATAAGTTTTGTTTGTCAATACGAAAAATAAGGTCTTTTATTTTTTAGGGGAATTGCCGTCTTATTTTGCTGAAGCATCACGTCTTTCCTTTTCAATACACTCACAATACAAATTGCGTAAGCACCACCGCAAGCGCAGATTGGTCGATACCTCCATTCATTTCCCCATTGTCAATGATTGTCGTCTGCTAAAGCTCGGCCGATTATCAACCGAGCCATAAATAACAGGCCAAAGCCTTTGTTTTACATGGGTTTTCGACACATTTTGTAACTATGTTCTGAACAACATTATGGCATGATCTACACTAAATGCCCTTTTTTTAAATGTGCAAATCAAATATAGGATTATTTGGGAAATGAATTTTGAGATGAACAGGGTTTTATTCTCGAAAACGAAAATAATATTTACTTTGAATGCTTTCGACTTCGTTTCTATAGGACTATTTGGGAAATTAACTTTGAGATGGACATTGTTTTATTCTCGAAAACGAAAATAATATTTACTTTGAATGCTTTCGACTTTGTTTCTCATAATTTGAAATATTCATTTTGTTATAGTTTTTGCCTCCCGATTAATTTTGTTACTTTTTTCCATACATCTCTTAGAAACCTTTTTTGATATGAGGTTGCTGTATCAATAAAATATTTATTGAATTTTTGTACGCATATTTGATTTGTTTTGTTTGTAATGGAAAGAGCTAAATCAATGACAGAGATTAGAACAAAATCATAATTCATCACAATCATCTCTCTTTCTCTCTCTCTTTCTCTCTCTCTTTCTATCTATTTATCTATCTATCTGTCTGTTTGTCTCTCTTTCTGTCTCCCTTCTCCCCCCTCCCTCTCTGAATACGTCAGGAATTTCTTGAAATTGGAATTGTGCTTCAGTGTGTTTTATTCTGCATCGCGTTGTTGTTGTTTTTTGTTGAAAGGGTGTGGCTAATAAGGAGCTAATCGCCCTAGTCTTGGTAGTCTTTTATTTATTCGAAAATAAATGATATTGAAAATATAATAATTCATTATATGTTATGAAACAATAAGGAAAGAAGTGCAAACAACGTGAGAATTCAATGTATTTGTCTTCGTCTCCATCTGTGTTCTCGTTCAACCTATCGTGTCAATAAAACTTTGATAATCCTCGTTTCATGATCAGTTCTGTAGATGGCATGTACATGTATACATGAAATGATGATGATGATGATGATGCTTAAAATACTGTAATAAAATAGTAATGATAATGAAAATTATTTTCTTCATCTTGCACTCGCTTTTCTTCATTGCCAGAAAACTTGCTTTAATGTTGTCTTGCATTTCTTTTCTTCAACAATGGTAGCATCTTTGCCCAGGAAAACTCTCATATTCGTGGCTATACCGCCGGAGTTGCTCAAGACAAGAGTGATATTCCGTGGGGAGAGAGGGGAATAGTGAGGGGTCGTTTTTCAGAACATAACATTTTGACATTTCATATGCCGCTCAAACCAAGACCGGCTTTAGGTTGATCAAGATATTTTACTAAAAACTGCTCTAAAATGGTTACATGCCCTCGTAAAGGTATATAAGTTAGAGTGGTTGTTTGTATTGTCATGTAGCTTGACCTATTCACCTACGTTTAGGCCTTCATCCTCTTCTTTCAAAACGGTAATCTTCCAGAGTAGTTACTTCTTTACATTCTTTTGTTCCTCTTAGGGTGGGGGATAAGCCTTTCATAAAAGAGGTCCATACATGAATGATTCGCTAAATTGGTCAAGTTTATATAATGAAAAGCGTATTGTCATGTAAATACCCTACATCGATAAGGCTTAGATTAGTATATGATGAAAAATGCCACACCAGTAGGGTAGATAAATATAAATAAGTAATCATGGTCGAAATCGAACTGATAATACGACCCGTAATACGAATATCTGAAATGCGGAAGGGTGCATGGAACTTGGAAGTAGCGTCAAGCAAAAATCCTGGCAAGAATATAGAACGGACGGACGCGTACGCGCGCGTACGGGTATTTCGGGACCTTTTTTCGATCCGAACACTAACTTAGAGTAAAGTTAAAATGAAATCACTTTTTCTCGATTTTTTTCTACGTAACTATATTATTTTTTTAATAGATGAGATGAATGAATATATCTAAATAATACTTCAAAGAACTTTAGCACATAATAGCTAATAATAAGCTGGAAAACTTTGTCAACATATTAGGGATATATCTCGGCTTCTGTAGAAGCCCGTCGTCACAGACTTAACAACTCGCTCGGCTTCTGTAGAAGCCCGTCGTCTCCAAAGTGTTAAGTTAAAGAAAGACTTAATTTCATCGATTTTTAAAATGTTTTGTTTGACTCAATAAAATAGCATATGGAGGGCTAAAATGTTTTTTTGTTAAAGAAAAGAAATATAGGGTGACACTTCTAAGCATGTATCCATAGGCTAGAGAATTAGAGGGTACCAATTTCAATTTTTCAATTCAAATCTTCATTCAACCTTTATAAAACAATTTACAGTGATAATATAGAAGATAATGATTAGGACTCCTAGGAAGCAGATTTATGGGAAATAAGGGCCCTGTAACAAACAAGAACAATCTCCTAAAAGTAATTTGTGTACAGCTTGAATGTATAAAATCAATCTCAAAAACTTCGCCCTGCGGTATATGGGCTTACAAATAATGAGTATGAAGAAGATCGAGAATAACATATCTTGTGCACAGAACCCAAATCAGACTGTCTGTAAAATGTAAAAACTTTATTTTATGTCAATTGTGAATCCAATGTTTCATGCCATGACATTTTCATGAATCTGAACTACAATGTACTCACAAAATTTGCAAATATTTTGTGTACACAATTTTTCTGTTTTTTTGTTAAAGTAGCTGTCTTTTTATGTCTCAACAAGAAATGTGTTCTTATCTTTGTAGCTTACTATCTATTTTATATTTTGTCTGTTCACAGGAGCAAGTTCATTGAGTTTGACCTCAAGCCGGTCTGCAAACGATGCTACGACCGTTTCCCCAACGAACTCAAGAGGAGACAGAAAAAGACGGAGATGGCCAGCAAAAAGTTTGGCAAAAACGAGAAGTGAAGAGGAGACCTTGATTAGCCTTAGCTAGCCATTATCTCATACTGTATATTTCATCAGATAATCACCTTTCTTTATCAAACAACTCCTAAATGCTATTTTTAGTTGACCCTTTTCTTGCGTATTGTATTTATGGATACTTGACAGATATGCCATATCAGGCTTATTATTAATGGAGCGTATGCATAGTAATATGTTTACTAATATTCAGTTTGATGAATATTTCTGAATTAGTAGTTGTTCTCGATGAACCCGAAAGCTTGGTAGAGGTTTGTCCAACATAGCGACCATGCATCCATGCATTGGTAGAGGTTTGTCTAACATAGCGACCATGCATCCATGCAAATGTTGTCATGTAGAACAGGTGAATTTGAATTACTTCTATTCACGTTGGTTAGTTTTGTTATGGAAGAGAGGGCACTGTTACAGAGTCTTACGATTCAAATGACATCTGTTACATGATCTGCAGAGAAGAATGATGGTGAATTACCCAAATAATTCATGCAATCTTGTTAAGGAAGCTAATTATAATTTCTGATTTGAGCGATGTACTATGTTGAAATGCAGAACACTTAAAAAGCAAATAAATCCTCACGAGAAAATATTGTGTGCTTTTTCAGAGCAAGTCTGGTATGAAATTAGACTTAGATTTTATTAC
The DNA here is from genome assembly GCA_035222895.1 of Strongylocentrotus droebachiensis. Taxonomy (NCBI): domain Eukaryota; kingdom Metazoa; phylum Echinodermata; class Echinoidea; order Camarodonta; family Strongylocentrotidae; genus Strongylocentrotus; species Strongylocentrotus droebachiensis. The sequence continues at coordinate 62,076 of JAVYIG010004525.1, read as the reverse complement.
GTAGTCTGTCAGTCACCACTACCATAATCTCTTGGCTTTTGTCAATTTACTGCCCGTATCATGCCACTCGGGGTATATAGTGACTTGAATTTTAAATAAGGAAAATCAGTTCTTCCATAGCCTTTACGGTATCCATTAATGTACGTGAATTTGTACCCCAAGATGTGATGGGGTACAATTCCATATGGGGAAATGCACAAATGTTTTCAGAAGTGGAAACCTATATGAATCTTACCATTTTGTGTTACATGACAAAGACATTACAGAAATAATTTCATTGGATGAATTGTTAGAAATTCAGGAGATTTTAAACACAAGAGGAGCCAAACTCCAGTCTCTGTGTAATACTACTACCTGTGGTATATTTAAGATGTCTATAAACGCATAATGATAACTGTTTCAACAGGCCAAACAATGTTGTAATACATACATGTATCAGTCTCTGGAAATATAACACTTTAATGCCTTGCAAAAGTATAGACTGTTCAGCCTGATGGCATAGAGGGCGATAGAGCAGATTAGGCGCCTTGAATCTGCAAAGATGAATTCTCACATGACGTCCATTTTGTTAAAGACTGCCTATAAGATTCTGCTTTAGAAAATGTGAGCCTAATCCCCCCCCTCAAAAAAAAAATAAAAATAAAAAAAAAAAAAAAAATAATAATAATATAAAATTAAAATATTATTTTTAAAAAAATTGATAAAGAGATGGAGAAAAGTTAGATGCTCAACATTTTTTTTAAATCTCTTTTTTCCTGTTGAAGTTGATCACCTTGCATCAATATTTCTGTCAAACTCCTTCAAACCTTTTTTCCCTCTTTCTCTACATGTGATTATTGTATTATGAACAGTAGCATGAATGCCATGATTATCTTTTGCTGAGTGGTATTATACTTTTTTGGTGCTCCAATTTGAAGTTGTCCTCTTCCCCAAAAATCTTTCCTTTTTGCGATCTCATGTATCGTCTGTTCGGAACCAGAAGGGCATTTAGTTCCTTGTAAAAGGATACGAGTTATCACCCTCTGGCTCTAAACAGATGGTGTCGTGAAATTTAGATGTACGGACATGAATATTGTATCTCAGAAATATTTTTCTTGACTGTCTTGTAACATGTAAATAGATTGAATACTGATATTTCATACATGCATGAGTATAATGAATATATACATCATCGGAATTGAATATATATTCTCTTTTGTATTTTGGTTATTCATTGTAAAGATCCATTTTCTAATCCATATATAATCATGATTAATAATACATGTATGCCAGTAATATTTATTTTTCATTAGTTGTAACTATAGAGATGTGCTTGCTTTGATAATTATAGAGTTGTAAAACAGCTTTTGATATTTAATGATATAAGTTGATTTATAGTTAATTGCATGTTTGTTGATCATTTTGCTTTTTATTGCCCTTTCTTTTCGTCTGTAATAAAATGTATATTAACCTCAATTCTCTTATATCCTATCTGTACATCTTTATGTATCGTTTTACATGAGTTAATTAGTTATTTGTCAATTTAATAACATTTTGCCTGTTTTTACTATTCAAAGGGAGGGGGGGGGGGTGTGGCTGTAAAACGAACACCAACAAAGTAAGAAATAATAAATACACATAAACAGATATTATTTTGTTTAAATTGAGACTGGAGACAGAGTATTTTGAAAATGTTACAATAACATCTTTTGTGATTAAGTTGATATAAATAATGAGAAAGTGGAAATGACCCTTTCATAAGTATGTGGATGATGTCATTTTCAAAAAAAGTTTCATTTTGCTCTGAAAATATTAATTATAATAATGATAATAAATATGGAGAAAAAAATTATTATAATGATGGGGGAGGGGGACTTTTTTTTTTCTCTGAAATTTGAAAATTTGGCCGATCGACATTTCGTTTCGTTGGGGGGTCATCTTTTTTAGGTCAATCTAAAGGGGGGGGGGGGGGGGGGGTCCCCAAAACATACACATACAACAAAATGAAGGGGGGTACCCCCCCCCCCCCCCCCCTGCGTACACGCCGGTCACTGACCTTTATACAGACCTTGAATTAATTATATTGGCTGGTACATGTATTTAAATACATCTGCTAATGCTGCAAAAGTAATGGTACTTTGTGTCCTTCCAATTCAAACCACCGATCACATGCAGGTAGATGAAAGCATCGTTTTGGTAATTCCATTGCATGAACATGTAAATATAAACTGTCTAAAGGTCATGAAGTATAATTATGTATGAATCCAACATTTTCTAAAAGGGCCAAGACAGATATATTCTTTTCATGAGCCCCATGGGCTGAAATTTACAATATTCCTTACTCCCCCCCCCCTTCTTGTCAGCAATTGCACAGTTAACTACCAGATTTACCAGTAGCAAATATTAATATCTAGTCTATAACAATCATCGTTGTTGGTCTTTGTTTGTATTTTTTATATACTACCACGACTAGCTGTATGAGGAGAATCGTATAACTTTTACGTTGTGATTTGTCATTTGCAATGAATATTAGTGCATATATACCGTGTTATACTTATAGGGCCTACTTATTTCAACATCTTATCCTGAATTGAATGGTGCTATTTTCAGTCAAGCCTGACTACTCCCATTCCAAATAAGTTCAGTATTTACATGCCTTCGCAACTGTTTTCCTTTTCTTCTTCTTCGTTTATGTAAAAACGATTCTTAAGATTTTCGGATAGACATGGCTGAGTTTTGAAGATTGTGTCCGAGGTTCGCAATAGGTGAAAATAAGTCTAGATCACCCATTATTTACTGAATTAACAATAATTGTTTTCTTTTGTTGCTTTTTTTAAAGACCGTTACAGTTGTAAACAGCCTTTAGAGAGTGATCATAATTGTCTCCAACCAGGGCCCCGTAACGTAATATAGGTTGCGTTTATCTACCAAATTTGTGGCTAGAATCAGGTTTCTCAAACGTCTTTCAGGCAAATTTAGAAGTTGATAAACGCAAAGTATTTTTTAAAGGGCTTTAGGTATGGGCATATCTAAAGACGCAAAAAGGTGTGTTTTGAATGTGACATACAGCCAGAATCACGTTTCTGAGAGATCGATAAACGCAAAGCTGTTTTGAACCTCACATACAAATAGGACCACCCAGGTGTTGTGTACAAGCATGTGTGTGATGTTGACCTTCGAGAAACTGTCTGCTTCCCGGGTCAAAACAGTTGGGCAGACACAAGGCCTTTATTGTGAATCGTGAAGAGTCGATAAACGCGACATCCCGCAAATCACGATCGTATAGTGGGGTATGATAGTGGGGTTCGATAGTGGGGTACGATATGTACATATCTAGTGGCCAGCCTTGATAAACGCGCCCTTACATTGATAAGAACAGTTCGGAGTACAAATATGACCCCCGAATATCCATTGGACTTTTTTTAACATGGAGAAGTCCAATTTGTGCATTTTAGAATAATCACTGCCAGTCTGCCAAAGTGATGGGGGTGCTTCACGTATACCTTTTTTTTGCACTCTTGAAAATAATACTTCCACCTGTGTATCATAGAAAGTACCGTCGGTGCATAAGTGAATAATGATTATATGATTTTCATGAACACGTACCCAGCATTCGTCTCGACGGGTTTCACAGTTTTGTACAAATGGCCTTTATCTGCTCATGCATGTGCATATATCATTATAATTATTTTACATTTGTGTATCTCCTTTCTTTCTACAAATTGATTGTATCGTACAATGATATGTATCTTTCTGTAACATAACATTAATATTGTATGTTCTCGTCTGTGGGACTATACATTTTATGAAGGTATTTTGTTGTTGTTGTTGTAAGAAACATGCATGCGAATGAAAAGAATAGAGCTTGTAGGATTTGAACATTATCGTAAATATATCAACTTCCCTCTTTGATACAGTTTAACATGGATCAAATGTTCTGTTTCTTTACCAATTATTGTGCCTCATTGTACTTTTGTTAGAGAGAGCAAGGGAGAAATTAAGAAAGAGTGGGAGAGAGAGGGAGAGAGAGAGAGAGAGAGAGAGAGAGAAATAGAGGGAGAGAGAGAGCAAGAAGGGAGGGGGGGGGGGGGAGAAAAGAGGCGGTAGGGAGGGGGGATTCATACAATTTGATACAGCGCTTAATTTTGTCTGAAACAAGTTCCCTCCCCCCCTCTCTCTCTCTCTCTCTATCTCTCTTTCCATCTATATGCTCTGTCTTTCTTTCGGTCTCTCTATGTGTGTCTCTCGATATGTCGTTCTCTCCCTTTCCCTATTACTTTTCTATTTCTCCATTTCCTTTTTTCGTTTGCGTCTCTTCTTCCCTGCCTCTCGTTCTCTACCTGTCCGTCTTAGCTCCCCAGTCCGTCTGTCCCTCCATTTCCATTTTCTCCTTCTTCTTTTGTCCTTGCTGCTTTTCTATCTTTGCCTGTTTATCTCTTTCCTCTGCCCATTGTTTTCCCTTTCTCCGATGATAAAACGTGACCGACTTTAATTGCTCCAGAAGTGGAATTCGGACACCTATGTTTGTTTCATGTTGTAGTCAAAACGATATTAAATGTCACAACAAATCAAAATTAAGACATGTCATTGGGTCATAATGTCAACACAAAGCTTGTTATGTATAGTTTACGGTGAAAAGAGACATCAGTACGAGTAAATACTCAGTCTAAACAGAACAGAATGACAAAAAAATAATGTTCAAAGTAGCCGAGGATTGCTATTTCCTTCCAATTGATATTACTATCTTCTTCCTCTTCTTTAAAGACGTCCTGCTTCCCCTTTTTAATATTATGCACAGGTTTCCCTAACCCTCTTTTACTGCTCAGTGTCTTGTTTATGTTTCTTTTTTCTTTCTTTTTTATTTGTTTGGAGTTGTTTGCGCCTTTTTTTTTGGGGGGGGGGGGTATTTTCTAAGGGACAAATGGTTCTGAAATACTATGCAGCGCACCTTCTTTTTAATCTCAAGTGTGCACGCCAACAGACTTTCATTTATCGTACGATAGCTATTTGAATTTTATGTAAATTTTAACTAAACATGGTCAATTCTGCTTCATATTCTGTTTTTGGTTTATATTGTTAATTGTTGTTTTTGTACGTTTTTTTTTCTTTTTTTTTCTTTACTGAATATGCCGATATAACACTACAACACAACATTTCTTTTACTTCGGACTTGGGATTCTTCGTGTTTTTTTTTTTTACAAGTGTCGATCGACTTACTTTCCTTTTATTATAAGTCAAGTACCGAAAGAACGCCACAATGCACGCCATCATGATACACGGTTTATACACACACGTCACACCGACAAACCGACCGACACTCAATAAAATCTCCGCCATTCAGAGGTAATGCAATTTCTTGTTCGATCTAATGTCGGTCTTGTGCCGGTCTCTGCGGTGTGGCTGAGGCATCCCATTGTGCATCGTGTGCACACGACCGCGTCAAGATCTAGAGAGATTCACGCATACGAAGTGGGGACCATGCATTATTTCACTCTCGCTTATTATCAGCTTGACTGGATGTCTGATGATAATGACTTGCATGGCCCGGAGATCGAGCGAGGTTTTGATTGTGAAACCTGCTCAAGCAGCGCATATCATCACAACACGACGAGAGAGAGATAGTATTTAATGAGATGAATGCTGCGAGGAGTGGATCGCACTGCCGCGTCGGCTGCTGTGTGTCATAATTAAAGCGTGAGTAGAAATGGATGCATTTGTTTTATTATTATCGCAGTTTATATACTATTCATTTTTCTAATATCAATCTCCATTTCTGTATTCAAACAGTCCTTGCATAATGCTTGGCCTGGCTTATGCTTGACGTATGCTCGGCAAAATTAGAATCGGAGAGTCTGTTGATAGAATTTGTTTACATTCGCAATGATGCACCTGTCCCATATTGCGTTGTTGTCCGAGGATGGTTTAATCGGTTTAATATATTTCAAAAACACAGTATTAAAAGGCAAGTCATTGAAACTCATTACAATGAGCAATTCAAAGATCAGCATAAACAAATCTTGCACATAAATATGTGAAATATAACACTATGGCGACGATCTTATTTTGTGGATGGGGATTGGGGAATTGTGTTCTGTAGGGACGATAGCGCCTAGTAATACGTTTCTAAGCGCTTAATATTGTAATAATATTATTACCCCGGTCATTGGATTCAACTTCTCATCTGAATATGATATCGTGCACACGCTCCGCTCCCTGGGGAGTATTCAAGGCGGGCGCCATTTTTTGTGGTTTTTTGTTCGTATCCTACCAGGTACCCATTTAATACCTCAGTGGAGAGTGGCAAAATAATGTAGATTAACCGCGAACCGTGTGATCCACAGTCTGGTGACGTAACCACTAGACCACGAGACCTCTAACGCATGCAATTTTCTATGAGACAAATCAATAGTTTATAGGGATGAAGGATATTCATATACCAAATAAAATCATCCTTCCATTTCATATATTTTAGGCTAGATACATGTCTTTCTGTACACCTTAGATAGATAGACCTAACCCTTAATTCTATAAGATATATTCAATAATAAACTATAATGTCTATATTAATAATGATATTAAACTTTAAAGAATATAATATCTACATTAAAGACCATGGGAAGACACAATTCTAAACTTAACTTTGGCCATTGCGCTTGTCAATACAAAATACAATCAGTTCCCCCAAACTACGTATTCATTACCATAAACTGGACTCTTTTGTATTAGGGCATTCATTATTCACATCTGTAAATCAAGGGCATATAGGTCTGATATTTAGCATTAGGAAAAGGCAGAGAGATAGAGAGACGGGGAAGGCAGTGACAATTTGAAACGAGGTCACAATATTATTATTATGCTCATGGTATTGATTATCGTTTGAAAATTGTGGACAGAACATGAGGATGGGTTGACGAGAGGGTTGGATAGAGTGTTGGTGTGGGGGGGGGGGGGAGAGAGAGAGAGAGAGAGAGATTTGACTATACTTGTTATGGTGATAATGAGTTTGAGAGATTCAAGAAAATAAACCACAAGAGAAGAATTCTCTTCTCTCTTCAAATATACATTTTAAAAATGTTACATGTGGTGTTTACCACAAAACCCTCTGAGAGAACTCATTAAAAAATGCAAAACGGGCGATACGCTTTGTTCCACCGAGCTTTACATTTCCGCTTGAAATTCAAATACATATACTTTCTTTTAAGCAGTTTCTCAATGCAACAGCTTCCAATCCTACATAAGAAAGCTAACCGCATGTTAATAGTTAAAATTTATTATATACCTTATGCACTCAGAATAAGGCTGGTATGATAAAAGCTTTACATTACTGGCATATTTTCGGATACCATAATACAGGAATATATTTTCTGTCTGTTAAAGAGATTGAGTAACTTTGTCTCAGATTCTGAAACAAAATCCTGGATTTAGCTCATGCTGCAATGATAATTATAAACCTTTAGGTCAGTCAGGAACCCCATGACTTTTACAAGCCGATCGCCTGTCTGATTATCAAGATATTTATGATTGGAAATCGAAATCAAATTTTGCGTTTTCCTAACGGGTTTCATAACACTACAGTCTATTGGGGAAAATGAGTATGGTAAAACCGGTCACTCAAAGATTTTTAATTTTTTGAGTCCCTTCATGATCATTTTGAAGCGCAATTTTTTTTAGGGCTTCAATATTACACCATATCACAGACACTGATAACACGTAGGGCCATGCATCTCAGATATAACATTGTTAAGCAATGACTTTAAGAACCAGAAGTGCATTAACCCTGTTAGAATATTGCAAATAACGGCATTGTGGCTGTCAACGGATGAAATAGTTTTAGTTTCTTATGAAGGAAGTTATCAAACGATACATTTGATGAAAAACAGAGTTTTTATTTTTGGATATTATTACACAAGAATTAAAATATCTGTTAAGAGCCAGAAGGGCATAACTCTGTCACGATCAAGGAGATGATGTTATTGTTGCTCTAAACAGACGATATTGTCTTTAATAGTGTTTTGAATGAACTTATCAAAGTACGATGATTTATGAAAACATAGAGCTCAATTTGCGATTTAAAAGAATTATCTCGGCTTTAATATATTAAAGCAGGGATTTACCTGGGCTCGCGGTTTGTATGGAAATGAAATACTCTGCTGGTGTATGACAATTAAACCCGTCGTCTAAACATACACAATGGTGTATACGTAGCTACGAGGGGGCAGGGGCAAGTACCCCTAATCGAAATGGAAAAGAGAGAGAAGGAAGAGGGTGAGAGAGTGAGTGAGTGTGTGTGAGAGAGAAAGAGATAGAGAGGGGGGGGAGAAAGTAAGAGAAATGGGGAAGGGAATGTGTAAGAAGAGGCTTCGACCCCCCCCCCACACACACACACACACACAGTCATCCAGTGACTATGACTGGTGCGCCCCCTCCCCCGATGATGACAGTGCCCCCTCAAAGCCTCGAACCCCGCTACGCCACTGAACATACATTAAAATGTCGGTGGTTGTAAATGTATGTTTAGCATTATAAGTTTGTTGAATTGTGTGAATATAATTTATATTGATGTCCTGATATTACACTATTGATTTTTCTGATAGTAATATAATTTATGTGGTATAAAACGGAAGCAGGGCCCCATGTCTTGATTGATCTTGTTAATTACATCGGCTTTCAACCACAGTCATATATGCATGCACAGATAATGACACACCGCCAAGGTTGTGTAGGAATATAGAGTGAGTTTCCAGATTCTTAATTAATGGTATTTTAGAGCTCCAGTCTTTATCGCAGAGGCGAAGTAAACCCATTTTCCCAAGTGGATAATTTAAAGAAATTAGAATAGACTCACGGTTTCTCTGTCGTTCTGGGTAATTGCATCAGCTTTCATCAACAACCATGCATATAAAATGAGATATGGAGACCTGACGGTTTTTTTAGTCTCTCAATTAGCCTCTGGTATTCGCAATACAGTGTACAAAAAGACTCTATCAGTGGCAAGAGACAATTTCAATCCCCAGTTCAAGCGATTATTTTCAAGAAAAAAAAAGATGATTATAATGTCTTTTAACACATACATCTGGGCATCGTTTCATGAAACCGTCATAAGTAAAAGTTCACCGACATCCCATTGCAACGCGTGTTAAACGTAATACACATTATTTTTCAATGGGATGTCGGTGAACTAGTACATGACGGTTTCATGAAACGCTGCCCTGGTATTTTTATTGTTGTTATATTTCAGCTTTTCTTTTATTGTTGTTATATTTCAGCTTTTCTTTTGTTGTTGTTATATTTCAGCTATTCTTTTGTTGATGCAGGCGCGTAGCCACGGGGGGGGGGGGGGGGGGGGGCACGGGGGGGGGGGGCACGTGCCCCCCCTAAAATTTCCAGGATCGGTTGAAATTTTGTAGACCCCTTTTTTTGACCTCGATCGAGTCATGTATGTGCCCCCCCAAATATCAAACTCTGGCTACGCGCCTGCTGCTTAAAGCCTCTTATATGTTTCAACACATACATTTCGGCCTACTTTCACTTTCTGGTCTCAATGGGACACAGTACGGAAGCGCGATTCGACAATACAGAAGTTGAATATAATACGCAAACAATGAATGGGCCGTCTTTCGCCGTACAAATTTGATAATTATTGGAAAGGCAATGAGCGCGAATCCAGCAATTTAATTGTGAGTGAAAACTGACTCATTTTAGCCAAGTTCTCGCCCGACTCGGGTAAATATTGATTTATGTGTACGTGTATACACAAGCTAGGTAGCATATGGTAGTATGGATTATTTATACATTTTATATCGAGGGTTGAGCTAAAAAGTCAAAGGCAATGGTACTTATATCCTTTATGATTATACATGTATTGAAGACTATGTTAATTGGATAATAAATCTTCTAATTCACTGACGTTATATAGGTCATAATTATGGTCAAATGAAACACCCAGTGTTCCATTTACCAATGCTGCTCTCATAAATGTCGTGATTTTTTTCCTTCCTGACTTTCGAACACTATTCCATCTTTCCCTCTCCCTTCTCCCCTCCCTCCACCATCTCTCTCTCTCTCTCTCTCTCTCTCTCTTTCTCTCTCTCTCTTTCTCTCTCTCTCTCTCTCTCTCTCTCTCCCCACCCTCTATTCCTCTCTGCCTCATATAACAACTGGAAAGAGGGATTGGGGAAGAATTAAATCAGTTTAGGCTTCGCTACAAAATCTGATTCCCAAATGAAATAGAAAATGTTTTTTAAATACACACATTAACAGTGCCAGATAATTATTGATCCTTACAACTCAATTTTCAATCCGTATTTTCAATCAAATACATACCCAGAATCGGTTCTAGAATACTATATATTATAAAGGCGTGAAGAAAAAGGTCTAGGAACGTGAGACATAGCTGTACTTTAAAAGTTTATTACGTGCTTTCGGCTTGTGAGGCCTTCTTCAGGTTCTGAAGTGCAAACACAATGTCATACACAAACAAATACATTGTATGAACAAATATACATGACATACAAAATTAATATCATTCAATCATAGTCAAGCACTTTTATATATATATATTTTTTTTTGAGGGGGGGGGGGGGGGGGGGCGGGCGGTATGCTTTATTCATTTTCTTCACGCGCCTTGCCTGAATTAATTCAAAATCACCCAAACCCCTACTGGACATACGTTACATGGCACTGATGAGAATCGACAGAATAACGAATGTAATGAATATCTCAGAAATGTTAATTTTATCTTTCTCAAGGCATGTCAATTGTCATCGCATTTGATCTTTCCATTTCGATTTTTCAGCCCGTATTTCACGCGAATTGTCTCGTAAAAGCCCGGTCCCTCCGATATAATTACAAGCACTCGACATATAGCCTGCTCTTGATTAAAAGTGGTCCTTAAGTTTTGTCTTACATGACGAAATAATGTTCACAAACACTAGCATATTTGATTGAGGGATAAGGGGGGGGGGGGGGTTCTAAATCCTTACAGATAAAACAAATTAGAAACGCAAGAGGTGTAGATGAATTCTCGAAACGCAAAATATTTCAAAAAGAAGTTTACGAAAGTTGTACCAAGTGCAATTCACCTCCATTTTGTTATAATTAAAATGGTCAAAAATGGACATCGGTCAATTGGGCCTTAAAGTAATAATATAATCTGGATTTATAGAGCGCTTAATACGGTATACCGTCTCTAAGCGCTTTACAGATATTTTTACCCTGGTCATCGGATTCATAATGAACATTATAAGATGATGACGTAGATCCTAATCAAATGATTGGTTGAAAGCGTACACGTGACCAGGCATTTATTTTGCCTAACGCGTAATTTGGGTAATGACCGGTCATTACCCAGTGGTAATGACCGGTCATAAGGGGCGTAGCTTTACAATGGCTTGCGAGTTACTTATCTATGAGAAGACAGTACACTTATTATAACTCTGTTAACTCTGACATTCTGTATCTTAAATGTGGTGTTCCGCAGGGATCCATCCTGGGCCCATTATTATTTCTTATTTATATCAATGATATTTGTAATGTATCTAAAACTTTAAACTATACCTTATTTGCAGATGATACGAGTGTTTTCTTGTCTCATCGTGAAATCAACACTCTTGAACAGAAACTAAATTCGGAACTTCCAAAGTTGACTTTATGGTTTAGAAGTAATGTGCTCTCTCTCAATGTTCTTAAAACAAATTATATTCATTTTAGAGGTAGAAAATCTAATGACAACCTTGCTCTTAATATTAAACTAGATGATATTTCTTTAGAGAGAAAGACATGTACGAAATTCCTTGGTGTCGATATCAATGAAAAACTTGACTGGAGCGACCATGTAAAACAAATTGTTACACCAATCTCCAGAAATATTGGCGTACTGTATAGAATAAAATGTTTTGTTTCTGATAGAATATTACTTATGCTATATAATAGTCTAATTTTACCACACATCTCTTATTGTAATATTTTGTGGGCAACATCCAAGTGTGTGACTAATAATATTATTCTGCTGCAAAAGAAAGCTGTACGCATATGTACCCGAGCTGGTTATCGTGACCATGCTACCCCACTATTTGTTAAACTGAAATGCTTAAAGATTGATGATATTAACTTCTTCCAAATTGCCATATTTATGTTCCGTTTTAATATCAAATTATTACCTACGTCATTATCTTCAATGTTTCAACCTAATAACATGGTTCATTCGTATTCAACAAGGCAGTCATCGAATTTACATGTGGTCAATCCTCACACTACATTAGCCCAGAAATCAATCAGACACAGAGGTCCAGATGTATGGAATTCTTTACCTAATGATATTCGAAATATAAAATCAACAAACTCCTTTAAAAGAGCACTCAAATGTATTATCATTTCACAGATGTAAGATATTACTTACATTATAATCTATTTATCAGTTCTCATTAAATCTAACATAAATTTGTTACTAGGCTTAACGAAATTCTTTTTTTTTCTTTCTTTTTTTTAACTTTGTAAATAGTGTAAATAGTTCACTACAAAACTTTAGGAATTTTCTTTTGTCATATATTATATATTTGAAAGGTGTTTTAACGATTCAAGCTCTATTTGCTTATGTTTCATCACCTTTGTGTGTTCATTCTTCAAACTGTATATAAGTGTCAACTTGTCTTTGATAAAACAATGTTATATTCTTTTTCTACACCCCCATGATCCATGTAAAATTGAAAATGATTTGTTATATTATATTAATTTTTCATGTGATGTTAACTTCAATGAATTGTGAAATTGTGAACATGCATAAATAAATAAATAAATAAATAAATACCACATCTAGCAAAAATTAGCGCAAAATAAGCGCGACACAAATCAGAGGTCTGACAATGACAATGACAATGACAATGACAATGACAATTTATTCTCATGTCACCCACATTGGGGTATTGGAGAAGGTTACAATCAGTTTGAATTTGTCAATTAAACACTGTGAAATATACAATACAATACAAATAGAATTAATATTAATCGATACAAAATAACACTATCGACAATAGTGAGAAAAATTATGATGATAATGATAACAATATTGATGATGATAATAATAATAATAATCAAAAACAAAACGATAATATTAATTAAAACGATAATTAATGACGAAATTAATGGAAGCAATTGAAAAAGAGATTTACTGGCACCAGTAAATTGATATCTGAATTAATGAATTACTGAAAATATTCTTGATATCAATTTAATAAATTGATATAAGACAAAAAAGAGAAACATAAAGTTAATATTGAACTCATAACATGTTTTTGCACATACTTAAATTAATGAAAACGAAGCATTATTTTTCGACAGAATTTTACTAAGTTTAAACGTGTATGTACATTATTGGAGTTAAAAAGCTGACCCATTTTTAGTGTATTTGGTCTTTCAATAAAATATTTATCGATGAACAATTTTCTTTCTGAACGAAAGGTAGGGCATACAAACAAGTAATGAAACTCATGTTCATGAAGCTGTGTTCAATAGAATGTATCTTACATGTAGGTAAAACTGTTGTATAATATTACATAACTTTCGTGAGCATGTATCCAGTATTAGTCTGAGTGGATTTTACAATTTTGTACACGTTGAAACGATGCATAGGGGAGAAATATGCTAGTTAACACCGATAGATCCCAATCTATTTCTCAAACTGTCTTTCGTGCCAAAACGGTAACAAATAAGGCAAAGGTAATATATAAGGCAAAGTTAAGGTTTGCCGTGGCGACAGCCCAGAAAAACGGCAATGTTTCTTTTGTCTTTGTTTTGGAAAAGAACACTTCAAATACTTGCTTTTTAATATGCAAGGATTACATGTTATAACATTAGTATGAGAATGTGATCCTTGAAAAAAAGGAAACGGATAGGAAAAAAGTGATTGGAAATACTTAAATGCCTATGATTACCGGTTGTTGGTGGATGGGATGAGGTTGGCTCTTGAATAGTTGTTGTTTCAAGAGGTTGAGTAGTTGTTCCTGGTGGGGGCAGTTGTTGTTTCGAGAGGTTGAGTTGTGGATCCTGGTGGGGCAGTGGTTGTTTCAGGAGGTTGAGTAGTTGATCCCGGCGGAGAAGTTGTTGTTTCAGGAGGTTGAGTAGTTGATCCTGGTGGGGCAGTTGTTGTCTCAGGAGGTTGAGTGGTTGATCCCGGTGGAGCAGTTGTTGTTTCAGGAGGTTGAGTAGTTGACTCATAATCTTGGCATCTGGGGTCAAGATAACCTACGGCACAATACTTCCATCTTATCTCAGGATTGGTGGTGTAACACCAAGCAGTGTCCTCATTATCGGGGTTTCTGCAATAGTTTTCATCTAGTCCCGCGTTAGGGTAGTTAGCTGGAGTCCTAGTGTGTTGATGGGGATCCTGAGAGGTCCACGCTTGACAAGTATGACCGTTGATTGTCTGAGATAAGTTTCCTCTGTATTTCACTCCTGTAGGATCTTCCAGGCATGCAGGTATGGCGGTTGTTGGTGGATGGGATGTGGTTGGCTCTTGAATAGTTGTTGTTTCAAGAGGTTGAGTAGTTGTTCCTGGTGGGGCAGTTGTTCAATATTAGACGCGCGCAAGGCAAGGTACGCATCAATTTGCGCTTATTTTAAACCATGGGTCATGTAAATGAGAATTTAAACCATGGGTTAGATTTAAACCTCCTTTGTGAATTCGGGCCTTTTAGTTTGAGATGAGGGCGATGGATCAAATAACAAGGATCCACGTTATAATTTTATAAAACAAATAATACACATCATTTTGTTCGGGCATTAGTATAATTACCCACACTCGGTACCTTTGAAAAAGTCTAACACGCCCTCGGCTATCGCCTCGGGCGTGTTAGACTTTTCCAAATGTAACTTGTGTAGGTAATTCTTACAAATGCCCTCACTGCTGTGTATTATTTGTATACTCTCCAATCACTGGGGAGTATTCTTAACATGTGGTCACCGTAAGGGCTTTCGTCATCCTATACCGCTCCCCATTTCTCACTTGGGTATGGAGTGGCAAATGTAGATTAATGCCTTGCTAAAGGACATTAAGAGTGATGATACTCTGATGTGAAACTGGGCTGTATTTGATTGATTGAGTCAATAAGTCATTCGATATTATGCCAGCACATCTGTCTCTATTGTACAACAAACATCACCTGACGAATGAGGGTTTTTGATTTCAACATCCGGGCATCGCTTCACGAAACCGTCATCAGAACAAGTCCACCGAACATGCCGTTGAAACGCGTGTTGCATATTGATTATGATACACGCGTTTCAATTGGATGTTGGTGAAATATGGTTTCGCCAAACGCTACCCATTATGTTATAGAGAAGGAAATATAATAGCTTGACCTTGTGAATGATATTCTCCCCGCGCTAAAATGATATATGACCTAAGGTAATACAGTATAAGAATCTTTTATTTTATTTTGAAGGTATGTCAGGGCATTGGTTTCAAGGTTATAGAGAGACTATGTTAACTACACTCTAAATTACAGGGATTTAAAATTTAAATCTTAAGCCGGATTTGAATGAAATTAAATCCATAAAGATTGATTAACTGGTTCTTAATCCGAGTTTCAAATATATTTTTTTCAATCCCAAAAGATTAAAAAAAGTTCCAAAAATTAACGGCAAATTGACCAATCCTGGCGATAAGATTTTGTCACATGACATGTGACATCATGCGAGCGGGAATACTTTTCGATCTGCGATTATAATATAAATCTTTTGAACTTATTTTTTAATCCTTTACAGATTAAAACTTTTTAATCCTAGCGAAGAATAATTTTAAATCCACATCGATTGGTCCCTACCTACAGTACATGAAAGATTTAAAAATAAATCCTATAGATTTAAATTTAAATCCCTGTAATTTAGAGTGTATAGAAGGTTGAAACCCGTTGCCCTGACATACCTTCAAAATCAACAAAAAGATTCTTATATTACCTCATCTCATAGATCATATCAGCGCGGAGAATATTATTTACAAGGTATTATATTTCCTTCTCTGTCAGATATTGGGCAGATGAATCGTTTTTTCACGATATAGCCATATGTTCTGTCTAACCGTAACAGTCCTATAAAAACAGTGTACGCTATACTGCATTGGTCACAAAAAGAAAACCCAGGTTCAACCCTAAATATCCTTGCAATAAGTACGCAGAGATTTAGTCAAAGATACTAACAATATTAGCTTACAATATTGTCTTTCATCTGACGCATTGATCAATAAAATCTGGCTATGAGCAACTAGTTTGTTTCTTGATTCATGGCAAATTTGCCAAACGGCAAAAAAGTATCAATTTTTTTCTTCTAAATGTGAGACCACATTCACCTAAATCTAGTGAGCTTAGTTCAGCAAAAGCGCGAAAAGACAGCTAATGCGAGAAATAAAACCACGGAGGCATCGGCAAGCATTTCGGCAACTCTTCTTATGAATTCGGCAGTTTGTGTGTTCATAAATCAGTTCCGTAAAAGCGATCGTAGAAGCCTAATTTGTTCAGAAAACTACACACTTTTTGTAATAAAGTCCAACAGTTTGTATATACAGGTAAAATACTAAGATAATTTTTGTTGCTTATAAAAATGAACATCAAAGAAATTGTTATCAATAGACTGCCAACAACAACGTGAAACATTTAGTAATGAAATCATTAGTTGTAACAGCCCACAGCCGGTTCACTATTTTAACGAGCTGTATGTTAATGTTGCATATTGATATCTCAGTATTATAACAGGGTCTCCATTTTAAGGAATTATGCGGGTTGTTTTCTGTGTACACGACGAGTGTTCGAAATGAATAACATCTAATATTTGAAGAACACATATGGAAGAATTCTGTTTGAATCTAATTTGTTGGTTAGGATATATATATTTTTTAAATACATGTTGAAAAAGTTAAACGGAAGACAAGAGATGTAACATGGATGGTCTCAACGCTATATAGGATTCAAAATTTCTTAACGAGTTAAAGTAGTAATGATGATAATGATACCAATGATAATAATGCTAATGATAGTAATAACGACAATAGTATTAGTAATACTACTATTACTACTACTACTGCTACTACTACTAATAATAATGATAATAGTAAAAGTACTACTAGTACTAATAATAGTGCTAATAACAATAAAATCATAATAATAATGATGATAGTACATGTAGTAGTAGTAGGAGTATTAATGATAATAATGATACTACTAATAATAATGATACTAATAATAATGAGAAGAAATAATGATCGTCAATGCTGTTCTTCCTGAGGGCTCTGCAAGTGGGCCCATCAATCGCCAGGTACCCATTTACACCGGGGTGGAGAATGGCTAATGTGGATTAATGTCTTTTCAGAGGACATTATTGCCTGGCCGGTATTCCAACCCTTACCCCTTGAGTTCGTGTGAACCACGATACCACGACATCTCCACTATATCTATTTATCAGAGTATAATGATATAACTATAAAACGACATCTACGAATCACATTGTCTTACATGTTTCTTACCTTGTTACTAATAAAGTAGTATTAAAAACATTTTTTTTCAACTTTCAGTTTTACCAATACTGAACATCGATTATTGTCTTTGTTTTTAATTAATCAAAGATTCTTTCTTCTACGTTTTAAGACATAATTCTAAAACTATTTTGATGTACTTTATTACAGCGGTGTGAAGAGGAAAGGCTTTAGATCACAATTTCCCAACTTTAAAAAGAAAATTTTAACTTAAGGACCAGGATGACACACATATGAAAGTCATTCAATACAATAAATAAATAATTTAAAACAAAACTTTATATATCTGAGGGATGGACTGAAGTGGCAACCAAGAAACCTTTGCCGCATTCATGATCACGTTGGTTGTTCATATTCTTGAAAACCTCTTTAAATTTTCATTATTATTTCAATGAAAACAAGAAAACATTCAAGCAAAATTTATAACCATTGAGTCATTATCACTTATAGTTATCAGCAAAAATTCCTGGTATCTTTTAAAAACGCCGTTGTATACTACTTTTTATTAATAATACAAGGACAAAGTCAAGAAAACAATGAATGCAAAATAACAATATTTGTTAGAGTGAGTCACGTGAATACCAGGAAAAGAAAAAGATCCAAGAACGATAACCCGATACGCTGATCTTTTATTGTTACCATGACAAATGTGACAAACTGTCTGACGCCTCAAAATGTCTAGACTGAAA
This sequence comes from Strongylocentrotus droebachiensis, assembly GCA_035222895.1. NCBI lineage: Eukaryota > Metazoa > Echinodermata > Echinoidea > Camarodonta > Strongylocentrotidae > Strongylocentrotus > Strongylocentrotus droebachiensis. The sequence goes on along the minus strand of JAVYIG010004525.1, from coordinate 43,890 downwards.
TGCGAAACTATTGACCATAATATGTAAAGTGGTAAAAGGTAGAATGGTAAACAACATTTCGATACATTAAAAGCTTGCACAGTGGCGTAGAATGGATAGGTACGAGGGGATGCACTCTTAAAGAAGGATAAAATAGGAGAGAAAAGAGGAAGGGAGGGATGACGGAGAGAAAAAGAGAAAGGGGGGAGGGAGAGATTGACAGACTGATGGAGACAGGCAGATAAGGATATGGAGGGGGGGGGGGGGGTAGTGAGCACTAATTTTTTAGGGGGGCCCTCGAAAATTTGAAAAATCGCACCCCCCCCCCCGGCAAACCCCCCCCCCCCGCAAACCCCCCCCCCCCCCTGGATCCGCTGTTGGTATACGTAACATCACGCCTTTTCTGGATCCCTTACATGCACGCCACGAGTACATACATGCAGGATGCGCGAGGTCTTATGATGTCGTTAAATTTTATCTTTTTGTGACGTTTTTATACTACAGAAAACAAGGAGTGATACATGAAAATCAACCATCACTGTGAAGGGAGCTGTTCCATTGTTATCGAATTCGCTCCTGCTCCTCTCCTGTAAATGTAGCGATGTGTTTGGACCATCTTGCCTCGACCATCAAACCGAGGACCTAGTTACTTTTAGTTTGTGGACAAAACGCCACTCAGATTGAAGGAGAGGTGAATTTGTGTTTCGACATGATTACATCAAACTATATAGGATTATCACTATAATGAGATCCGATTACTCATAATACAGAGGCTTGATTAAAAATCAAAATTTTAAAGTGGGCCATAAAGGCGACACGTACGAGCCGTAAACAGTCATCACTGTCCACTGTCCTATTTTGTTTTAATAACGTTTCATATAGATTTATTACTTGGAATGTAAAATCTATTTTAGACATTGAGGATTTCCGTAAATTTGTGTTTGATTATTATGATATAATTTGTCTTACTTCGCCCTTCTTCAATCACTCCTTCTTCCCTCTCCCGAATGTTCGTTAGTTCTTTCATAGAGTGTGCTCATTAAATATTTGAATCGTTTATCCCAAAATTAGTTATTCTGCGGGTTCAGTTTCAGTTTCAGTTTAGTTTATATCATAATTCACGTTCACATTCATTACAAAAATCATAGACAATTTTGTTACTACCAATCTTACAGGCTATTCCACACGATGCGTCAATTCGATTGCGTTATTACCTGTCCTATCAAGACTGTAAAGGAAATTAACACATACGTCAGTCATCTAACGCAATATTTGGTTGGAATGTTCATTTTGCGTTCACATTGTGCGCGTTGTCACACTCAAATGCGGTGCGTCAAAAAGATGTCATGCAGTAGCTGACGCAGTCTTGCGTTAGCAAATGACGCCTCGTGTGCAAATGGTTTTTGATAATAGAAGCTACATTTTACATAAACGTTGATGATTACGCTATTAATCCTAATTTCATTTCGTAACTTATTTGTCAGAACCCGCCGGAAAAACAGCGTGACGATAGCTGACTTCAACCCCGCCGTAAACTCCTCTTTAAGAAGTAGAACCATTTTCTCCTTCAGATGAATCGAAGGTCTTTGACGTTGCCTAATTCAAGACGTAAGTTTCACAGGCTCCGTCAACTAGGAGGAACTATGTCGCCGAACAAAGCTAAGCGTCAGACATCGGGAACGCAGAATTATGCATTTGAAGCGGACGAAGCGGTTGATTCCCACCGGGACAACTCGGCTATAGTTCCAGAGGCCAAGTCAACAATGAGTCCAAGCAACACCAAAGGCAATGTCGGCGGCAATGTAGGGATATTGGGCAACTCGGTCGAACTCTTGGTGTCCGCAGCAGATCATCTTAGGTCGTGCGCGGACTTTCTGAAGCGCCAATTCGACGCGGCTCATGAAGCGACAACATTAGTCTCGCAGTCCAGGCTTTTTAACATTCAAAAACTGACGGAGGCGGTGTTACCGATTGTAGAGGTGACTGAACGACTGCAGAAGAGTCTGGGTGCTGTCCAGGATACAAAACCGGAGAAAATCTTCACGCCAGTTCTGATCAATACGCTTACAAAGGTAAGAAAAGTCTATGTCCAAATTCATAGGCGTCACGACACTATTTTTTACAAGGGGGCTGATACCTCAGGCTCTTGCCCAAAAATCAACTTACCGGTTCTTCCATTTGTAACTGAGCAAAGAGAGCTTGTAAAATCACACATGTCCTCTATTCTGAGGAGAGCCCCAAGGATCTTGCAGGGTCCCGTCAGCGTCATGATTTTAGTAGGAACATGCCCTATATATGAACGTACTCGGATTAACCGTTAGTAATAGAAAACTCATGACGAAAAGGTCCCATTATGATTATCTCGAAATTATTTTATTTTTTAATTAATGTTTGTTTTATCTGTCCTATCGTAGGAGTCTACTAAAACGGAAAGAATCTCTAAAAGTCTTTCAACGGACAAAGCGGACTCCACGCGACTAGATCAAGATCTACGGGAGATACGAACCGCCATCCTGGGGTGTATTGAGGCATTTGAACCGGTGCGACAAGCCGTATTCCGCCCGGACCGCCGGGGTGACCACGACTACGACCGCGTTGGAAACCAAACTCGCGAGTATCTATGGACTTTGGATATCCACTGGCAAGGATTACGTCAGGCGAGAGAGGCTCTACCAAACGAGCCGAAACTTCCGCATGTTACTACCGACACAGAAAATGAACCTTTTACAAGAAGTTCCGGTGCTGAGCTGCTTGAATCGGCATCAAAACGGTATTGGCCGGTGTAGGGATACTAACATTAATATCACTAAAGACAGTATATGATGATATAATGAAGAATGATTGCATACATCTTACTAGATAATATCTGATGAGCTTTATCGACTGCTGGACTGGCGAGGGTCGTCTTAGTCGACGGAGGCTCTCCCGAACGAGCCGAAACTCCCATAGCAGTTTGAAATAAAACGGAACTGGCTCGTGTAGAGATATTTATATTGCCAATAAAGAAACTGTGATGTTTATTTAAATATATAAGATTGTGCAGATATTGCTGGAGAGTTTCAGAGGAGCTTATACATCTACTGTCGAGAATCGGGCAAGGCGGCAATGGCTTTCCCGAACGAGCTGAAACTTCCATATGTGGACGACCTGGACATATAAAGTCTTAAACCCTTTACAAAAGGGGCATTATTTTGTTTGCGTCATTAAATGCGGTATATTCGTACATTAAAATTATTAAGCCCATACACCATAGTTTCAAAGCAATCTTATGGGGAAAGGTCATGTTCATATGCAGCCAGCGAGTTATAGAATTACTTGCCGAAATACCTTATAAATATAGAAACTTCTGAAAAGTTCAGAAGTAATTTGAAAACACACGTATTTAACACTTTGAAAGATCTAATAATTATGAACCCAGTTTACCATTTCCACTCCTTCTGTATTCTGTTCTGTAAGGCACATGATAATAGTCATGCAATAATAATATTATGCCTTTGTATTATGCGCTATACACAAATGTTTAACTATATTATTATTATTAATCTGAACATTCTTCCATTATTTTTGTTCGATATCAGGAAAGTACACATTCCTTGACATGCAAAGTGCGTCGGCCATGGATGCATGAACCATGGTGGACGTGTGATGGTCTCGTGGAAAATTAACCAAACAGTGGATGATCTATGTATCACAAGGGACGGGGTTCGAATCCCTGCCACGGCACTAGTTTCCTCCGGCAAGACATTAATCTACATTTACCTGTACCGCACTCGAGCCAGGTAAAGTAAGTGGGTACCGGTGGATACTTATTTCTTGAATGCTACAAAGCCCTTTTTTAGAGTAGCTATAGCTAGATAAGCTGGGGATAACTTTGATGATTCAATTAAAAGCTCCTTGGAAGGGTATATGGACTATCATATTGTGATATGCGGTATACAAGAGTAAAATCCTGTTATCATGACATGTACTACTATTATTGTCACAAAACATTGCTCTAAATGCACCGTGTGCTTGTAATGGCTGCCGTATATATATAGCTAGTCTAGTGTATATCCAAGTCATCGTCCTATGAAGTATTTGCATCTGTCAAAATAATTAATTTATATTTTGTAACTCTTTTGTACCAGGTGAAATCGTAGAATTTTGAGTGCCTTAAATTATCATGGTAGTTATGTTGAAGACGGGGTAATAATTTGATTGCAAGGCCATCAAGGAGAACGGTATTATTTTATGAGGCGTCAGGGTTTTAAAAAAGACCTCATTGCTATCAAGTTGGTACTAATTTCCAAGCTTTTAAAAAACACATAATGATATGCGCTATATAAAAACAGAATATAATGACAGTATCGTAAATTATTATCATCTCCTAAGTGTATTTTAAGTATATTTGGAGGAGTAAAGTGTTTTATTGTGTAAACTTTTCAAGTCTATGAGTATAATTTATAAAAATATAATTTTGGTAATGGTTCTTAAAAATAATCTTTGTCAAGATAATGGACTTGGTTGTAATGTTTTCTTTCTTTTTAAATCTTGGTGAATGTGAATGGTCTAAGACTCAATCATCGTTATTATCATATCATTTTTTGCGTTTAATAATAATTGTAGCGTCATGGAGGTTGAATGAGAAAGAGAGAGTGTGTGTGTGGTTGCGTTTATCTACCATTTTTTTTGGCTAGAATCAGGTTTCTCAAACGTCTTTCAGGCAAATTTAGAAGTTGATAAACGCAAAGTCTTTTTTAAAGGGCTTTAGATATGGGCATATCTAAAGACGCAAACAGGTGTGTTTTGAATGTGACATACAGCCAGAATCACGTTTCTGATATATCGATAAACGCAAAGCTGTTTTTGAACCTCACATACTAATAGGACCACCCAGGTGTTGTGTACAAGCATGTGTGTGAAGTTGACCTCTTTTGTAACAGGTGAAATCGTAGAATTTTGAAAACGGGGTAATAATTTGATTGCAAGGCTATCAAGGAGAACGGTATTATTTTATGAGGCGTCAGGGTTTTAAAAAAGACCTCATTGCTATCAAGTTGGTACTAATTTCCAAGCTTTTAAAAAACACATAATGATATGCGCTATATAAAAACAGAATATAATGACAGTATCGTAAATTATTATCATCTACTAAGTGTATTTTAAGTATATTTGGAGGAGTAAGGTGTGTTCTTGTGTAAACTTTTCAAGTCTATGAGTATAATTTATAAAAATATAATTTTGGTAATTGTTCTTAAAAATAATCTTTGTCAAGATAATGGACTTGGTTGTCAGTAATGTTTTCTTTCTTTTTAAATCTTGGTGAATGTGAATGGTCTAAGACTCAATCATCGTTATTATCATATCACTTTTTGCGTTTAATAATAATTGTAGCGTCATGGAGGTTGAATGAGAAAGAGAGAGTGTGTGTGTGGTTGCGTTTATCTACCATTTTTTTTGGCTAGAATCAGGTTTCTCAAACGTCTTTCAGGCAAATTTAGAAGTTGATAAACGCAAAGCCTTTTTTAAAGGGCTTTAGATATGGGCATATCTAAAGACGCAAAAAGGTGTGTTTTGAATGTGACATACAGCCAGAATCACGTTTCTGATAGATCGATAAACGCAAAGCTGTTTTGAACCTCACATACTAATAGGACCACCCAGGTGTTGTGTACAAGCATGTGTGTGAAGTTGACCTCCGAGAAACTGTCTGCTTCCTGGGTCAAAACAGCTGGGCAGACACAAGGCCTTTATTTTGAATCGTGAAGGGACGATAAACGCGACATCCCGCAAATCACGATCGTATAGTGGGTTCAATAGTGGGGTACGATATGTACATATCTAGTGGCAAGCCTTGATAAACGCGCCCTTTAAGAGAGAGAGAGAGAGAGAGAGAGATATGTCATTATGCAATCGTGGAAATAATTACTTTTGGTGAAATCTGTTGAAATTCTCGTTGTATCTGACTTTAATGCAAATATCAATGAGGAAAGTCATTACAAAAAAACTGTAATCTTACTCTCCTGTAGGAATTTGAACAGCATATTACCTTAAACTATTGGGTAAATTTGGAAATAGGCCCTAATGCTGACAATTTTCGTTCGTCTACTTTTTTCGCTTGCTGTTTGGAAAAATTTCCTAATAGCTCTCCGGCAAAATTCACATACTCATCTCTAGTTTAATAATAATAATAATATTTATTTTTTATATAGCGCTTAATACAAATGGCAGCAGACTATTAAGTGTCGAAGATTATAACAACACCTATGGTACTTCACAGACTTCTTTTTACCACCACTACAGTGCGCACCCCACTCATTCACCAGGACAGGCGGAACAAAGTTGACATCATATCAATTGCTTTTGTCACTGCTCTGCATTAAAACGAATTCCACCGAGTTGCTCTCAATACAAACATCATTTATTCACATTAATTTATTCGAATTAACCACGACCATATTTGCCAAGACACATGAACCAAGTCCGCCATGGGAGGGCGGTAGAGATGAAACAATATCAAGCTGAATTGAGGGCTATTTGTCTGGTAGTTCGGTCGGGTAAGGTAGTGACGTCATTTTCCGAAATTGACTGAAATGAATTATAAATCAGTAGCCATGTATATCGTATGGATATCATTGAAAAGATGAATATCGTAAAGAAATATAGAAGGAGAGAGAGAGAGAGAGAGAGAGAGAGAAGTTTGAGAGAGAAAGGGGGAGGGAGGAGAGAAAGAGAGATATAGGGAGAGACTGGGTGGGGTATGTCTATGTTCGGTGTAAGTATATGGTGTGAAAATGTACGAATCGTTAATGAATGCAAAACAAACAGTGCAATCTCTGTAAAATAACCCAATCGACATGTCGTCTCGTGTACAGCGGACATTTTTTTCATCACGTTCATTAGCATGTGTTTATTACAAAATGATGTCCAGTATAAGGCACGAGAGCTTTATATTTTGAACGGGTCAGTCAACATACTAAATACCACACATCAATATACACCTGTATCTGACAACACTATAAACATAACGTACATGATCTGCTTATCTTAAATATTCAACTTGAGATTCCGCTGATCTTTATAGTGATACTTTGCATTAATAAAATGCATGTGCATATATTATTTTGCGCTGCTGATGCAAAACACATCCTTTGCCTTTTCGAATTCTCTCGACATGACATGACTGCCTTTAAAGAGAGATATTTAGAAAGATTGTGGTAAAAAAAATACTCAAATGCCTGTATGTAAAAAGTATCAGATATTATCTTTCTCCGTTCGAGCAAATAAATTGACGAACTATTGTAAAATGGGTTATCATTGTGAAGGTTTTTTTCTGACAGTTGTATATAATAATATGCAATAACGAACAATTAAGCAGGTGACTCTACAATGCAGCACATGATGGACTAGTAAGCAGTCAAGTTCAGTGTATTTAATTCCAATGGAAAAAAAATGTTAAGACATCCAATCGGAGGAGCAGGGGAACTAAGGGAGGGGGAGGGAAAGAAAGTTTTCCATCGACAGTCGTTCAGCAGAGCATTTTAAACGATGCCTTTTTTCCAAAGTGATAACATTTTTTGTCAATAATCTGTAAGACTATAACAGATCCAATGTATCGCTAGATGATAATCCTTAAACACAAGAAAGTTTCCAACATGTATTTCTTAAATTTGTTTTAAATGCTTATTGATTTGTAATGTTTTGTTGGAAACATGAATAAATTTGAATTTTGAAATTTAAATTTGAAGTCAGATTTACGTCAGAAGGTGTATGGACAACATTTCTATTGAAATTAATAGCATTTAGAAGAGATATAGTGTTTGCAATTGTAGCAATAAATTAGTTGCATGTATGTAATTCAATGCGTAAGAGCATAAACTGGTAAAAATAGAGTGAAATTTATGTAAATGTACATTTGAGTGAATACAAGCGAACTAATAAGATCATAGTATGGCCATGGTGTATTTTTTAAAAGGGCCAGTGGGGCACTGGTGTGCCCCCCCCCCCCCCCCATTCGAGGGCCAAGACAGCAGAACAAACATATGAACAAATTTGACCCACATTCGGCCAAAAGATCAATGAGGCATTTTGTGTACCTCCCACCAGACGACGAACAATCGAGTGCACTAGAGCGTAACACCAAGGTGCCGGACTCGTCGATTTTTATGAAATGGGGGTTTATCGTAGAAAACTGGTGAGAGTGTGAATGTCAACACGGCTGTGCGAGCGTGACTTGTCAACTCTCTCTCTCTGTCCATGTCCATGCTCTGTCTCTCTCTTCCCTCTTCTTCTCCCGAAAAAAAGAAAAAAAATCAGGAAATTATATATGTTAGTCTAGTAGATGCAGATGCACATCACAATGCATAAGTCCATTGTAATCCCTCCGTCTAAGATGGGCGGGATCACCCTGCAATATGAATACGCGATTCCTTCACTAGCAGATCGACCATGAATATTTAGATCTGCTCATAAAGCGAGTCAGAGTGCCATTAATTTGCTAAATTTCAGGAAAACTAGAGAATTCAGTGTCTCGTGAAAGATATAATCTAATCCCTACACACCTTTTTTGTAAAAGATCGTCCATAATATCTAAATTCCCTTCAGTAAATTGCTGAAATCAACATAAAATGTGTCTTTCCATCGCCGCGGAGCCGAGTCAAATGTGGTGGTCGAAATACGCACGGCTGCGAGCACGGTGTGTAAGCCTCATTGTCCGCTGTGTAAAAACTTCGCTTACGCACAATGCATAAATTACGGAGGTCGATACGTAAATTTCAGAAAGCTTCTTTTTATTGGATTGAAATTGGCCCTAATTTCTCGACAACCAATCAAATTATGTGTTACATCAGACGACAGGGGATTATATACCCTATGTTGTGGCGTCCGACCTGGCCCAATAACAAGTAGTAGTTACGAGCATTATCTCCTTGAAGTACACAACCCCAGTGAAAAAGGTGAATTTTCCTGTGACCTCCATAGAGAAATCACAAATTGAATGATTGTTGTCCATTTTTTAAGATGAAAAGGCCCTATTTTCCAGGATAAAAATCAGTTCGAAATTAGTATCAGTGGAAAGAACAGTACTTGAATATGTGATTTCCACCCGATCTGGTGTGAAATCAAAGTTTGTTTTCCTTGTAGGAGCATTTCTTTGCACACTTAGCGCATTTTCAAAGACGATTTCACGTGTTGTAGACCGCGGAGCGAGACCGCGTGAGCAGATGCCCGAAATTTGTTCATATGACAAAATGGACAGAGGCACGCGGGGATACCCCTCTCTGCAAATATCGTGAAATGCCGTTGTATGTGTGTGCGTGGGTGGGTGTGTAAGGGTGAGGGTGCGCGCGGGTGCGCGCGTGTGTGTGAGTTTGTGTGGGTGTGCGTGCGCGTTCGTGAAATGTGTGTGTGTGTGTATTTGCGTGTTTTTTGTGTGTGCGTGTGTGCGTGTGTGCGTGTGTATGTTTGTGTGTAGGGGGCGGGTGGTTTGGGGAGCTTGTTGGGGCTTTAGGGGAGATTGAGGGTTCTGGTATTCATTTTGTACATGTTGTACATTCAATCCAATGCAAATGCAGGGATGCCAGTAAAACTTGATCAGAGGGCCTGAAAATCACCTAAAATGAGCTATATTGTACACAAAAACAAATCCTAAACTATAGCCTGAGAATAAACCGCCAGGGCCTGAATTCAGGCTTTTGCCCGAAAACTGGCCTCCCTGCAAATATTATTGATTATAATCTAAACAAATAGAGTCTTTTTTAAATTTTCATAACAGATAACAAATTTAAAATTATATTGTAATATATAGATATTTGAGTGCAAAAGTCTTAAATTGTTACATGTACCTTGCTCAAATTCATTTATAATCAAGAATTGTAAATTGTTATTCAATACAATCTGAGAATGTATACTATTATCTAGATCTAGTATTTTTAAATTATTTTTAAAATAATTCCATAAATTGTGGTAAAACAAAAATATTCCAACTATATGAGAGACAGTGTAGATATAACAAATTCAGCCAATTTGAAGAGCCCATACCTATAGTGATTACAACTTTCAAAAATTCTTTGTCTGGTTTTATTCCAATTTTCACAAGTCTGCTTTTCAGATTTCCCCTGTCCTCTGGAGTAGTTTGCAATAAAGGTTGAGTTTCCCTCTAAACTTTCAACCAAAAGGGATTCTCTAATTAAAAAAGACACCAACAAATATGAAATAAATCATGATTTTTAATGAGAGGTTATAATAAAAAGAAAAACTAAAAAAAAACTAAACCCAAAGGGGGGGGGGGGGTTTCCTCCAAAATACAAACAAAAAAATACCAAAGGGGGGGTTCAACCCCCACCCCCCCCCCCCCCCCTGCGCACGCGCCTGTATCCCTCCCTGTTCATTTCCACCAAGATTTGTGGAAAATGTTGACCTCTTTTTAAAACATTGCTAGTTCAGGTCTTCCACGATGTTAATGCAGATGTATACCACCCCTCCCCCTCCCTCCCTCCCCTCCTCCAAAATCAAAAGAAGTTTTGGGGTTAAAAAAATAAATAAATAGAAAGGATGCAGGATGGCATCTCATTATACCATGCAAAGTGATAAAGCCGTTTGATGATGGTCAGTTTGCTTCAAAACTTAACTGAGATTTATTATACATCTTATTAAATTGATTTGAATATCATTATTGTTATTATGAATATTCAGTAGTGGATTGGGGGAAAGGGAGAATGCATAGAGAATTATTTGAGAAAGAAGACGATTCGTTGTACCTTTCTCGACTCTTAATCCTTGTCTAAATTCAGTTTCATTTGACGTTTCATTAAACTATTAGAGAAAGAAGACGATTCGTTGTACTGTTCTCGACTATTAATCCTTGTTTGTATGAAGTTCCCCTTCCTCCGCACGTAACGCGGAAGCTCTGACGTTTCATAACATTATTAAAGAAAGAAGACGATTCGTTGTACCATTCTCGACTCTCAATCCTTGTCTGAATTCAGTTCCCCCCCCCCCTCTCGCGCGAAGCGCGGATTCTTTGACGTTTCATTAAATTATTAGAGAAAGAAGACGAATCGTTGTACCGTTCTCGACTCTTAATCCTTTTTTTGGGGGGCGACCGCCCCCACCGCCCCCTGGCTACGCGCTTGCATAAGTTAGATATGAACATATGGACTAACTCATTCACTAAATCAATTAATGATGATCAATTTAATTCATTTTGATATGGCCTCAATTCAACTTCAGCAATTTTAATGATTCATTTATGATGATAATAATAATATTCCAGTTTTATATAGCGCGTAAAGTCATCTACGATGTCTCAAAGCGCTTTACAGATATACTATTACCCCGGTCATTGGATTCAATACTTGCCCGCACACACTGTGTGCACAATCTCCACTCCCTGGGGAGCATTTCAGCCAGGCGTTTCTTGACGCTAAAAAACTGTTTGACCAACAATGACGGTCACATCCTATACCGGGTACCCACCTGGAGAGGATCAAGCACAGGATAGGTGCTTGCTTTCAACTTTTTAATTGAATCGTATCGTGTATCGTGCAATATCTCTCATATTTCTCGGAATGAAATGTGAGGAGTAACATGCCAATGGGCAACAGGGAAGAATTTTCGCTTTTGCGAAACCTCTACCACATGCCATTCCTTATTTACACTGTATCTTTTATCTACTGATTTGTATAATACGAGTTGAATTTTCTATGGCCAAATAATAATAATAATTTAATCAAATGGCAACCACCTGGCATGTCTGGTATAGATTTTATGTCTAGGTTATTGACAGAGAATGTTAACAATCTTTATTTTAAAAACCAAGTCACACTTGCCTCTGTTTGTGAGAATTAATTAATTTCCCTAAATTATATTTTTGTTGTTTACAAAGACTATTTCAAATCGGTGATTGTTAACCAGCAGTTAGTAGAGCATAAAATAATCAAATTATTTTTGATAATGATTAGAATTAAAAGATGGAAACCAAATCTTTAAAGACAAATTAAGAACGAAAATTCATTGCCAGAAATGTGTATCGGATCCTTTTTTATATTTTCACTCTTGTTATTATTAAAGCAACATGTAGTATAATGGTTAAGTTATAATTTTTTTACGAATAAAGAACAAATGAAAATATGAAATATCTGTTTCAGGGTTGTTGCTGTTGTTGTTGTTGTTTTGTTTTTCTTCTTTTTTTCTTTGATGCAGGTCTATGGTATTGTATCGAGTATCAAGGTTTGTCGATTTTTTGTTTGAATTAGATAAAATATATGCTGTAAAATCAAAAAGTTTACTACTGTCGATTATCAAGATCAGTGGTGCAGATGATCAAAATGACAGATCGCAATTTCGACATCTGACATCTCTGTCCCTTAAACATGGACCTCTAAAATAACCATGCAATCAAAATCTTAGTTATTTGGAACAGAAGGTAAAAACTTTTCCTTAAGGCTTATTTTGTTTTTAAGTGTTTTCAACACACATTTTGTCAGATTAATGAGTTTGCTAATGTGGCGAAGCGTGGATCCAGGCAATCATTGAGGGGGCACTGCGTTCTAACACATTGAATGAGATGCCAATGTATATGTCTTATTATTTTCCTCTCAAGCTCGTTTACTTCTCCTATATTCTTTCTTTCTCTTCCCTCTCCCTATCATTTTCGCAAAAGAATTAGGGGCACTGCCTTCTGCTACGCTAATTCAACATGATTATGGACAAACAGGGATGCACTGTTAATATTTGCAATGTGAATGTTTAGTCATGTAATTAAAATGCGTTCAATTATTTACTTATTAAAGTTGGCAAATAATTTTTACGAAATGAAAATTGGAAGTAATTTATTCCAAAACAAGGATGATAAGTAGGCCTATATTCGACAGGTATAATTTTGTATAAATAGACCAAGCACTAGGAATATAATCCCATAGCACTTCTTATTCACCTGAATATCTATCAGTTGAATACTAAGATGAAGAGAGCCTTTGCAACAAGCGTCTTGTTGACCTGTTTGGTTGCCGGGATACTCGGCAAGCCATTAACTAAGGAGTCAGAAAAGGTATCCATTGGGACACAGCTTTGTTAATAATTTAATGATTAAGATATACCTCTCGAATAAGAAAATGGAAATCAGTTATCAACTGTTTTCTAGATTTTTGTTTCTGTAAAACATTTTCGTGTGACACGATTCCTTTTTCTGGTTAGTTTTTAGAATTTGTCAAGTTTTAGCCCATTCTGTCGATGATCAACGTCAGGCGCATAAAGTGTTTTTTCAAACTATTTCCATGTTAAGCTAATGTCCATGGCACACGAACTGTCATTTCTATTGCGTTATTATCTACCATAATCGAACAATCAACGCCGCAACGTTTAAAATTGTGTATTCGCTTAAGTAACGCGTTTACCTTTAACATTACAATGTTCTATGTTGCATCACGATCTAGGAACGTCCCATGAGGAAGCTGGAATTCAACGGTCAAGTCGTTAACGTACCCGTTCAAAAGAAATTGGCTGACCCGTTCTCAAGCAAGATACCTGGTGATGAACAGAAGACGGATATGATCCTGAACGAAGAACAGAAAGAATATATTCGGCAGAAGAAAGAGGAACACAAAGATGGACGAACCAAGAGGAAGGCCGTGAGGGATGTTTTGAAAAGATGGACCAAAATCGGTGGGGACGTCATTGTGCCATTCACCATGGATAGCCCAGGTAAGTTCGAGTTTCGACTAAGACACGTCTTAAACTAAACAACAACAACAACAAAAACAACGACTAAACCATTTATTTTCCATTTCTTAATTTTAATCCAAGTAACCTATCCCTACTTATATGGTGGCCATTGTCATACCCAAAGCCCATCACACACTATACGATTCAACTGCGATTCTATTTTCGAAAGAAAAAAAAATCGCGATTACATTGTGGGATTTAAACATGTCCGATCTTCAGGATAGTGGTTCATTGCGATAATACGACTGTTTAAAATTACAATCCTTGTGTGGAGTAAAGGACATTTTAGCGCCAAATCGTAGACAATCGAATGACAGGTCTGACGTCACTACGTGCCTGTGCCTGCAAGCTCAGTGTAGAAACAAATGCCTTCCTTCCTCGTTTGCAGATGGACCCCCCCCCCACAACAACAACAACAACAAAAACAGGGGAAAAAACAAGACAAAAAACGAGAAAGAAATATTTTCTAGCTCACAATTTTCGAAACGATCGCAAATAATGTAACTAATCTAAGCGATTTCAATGGCCTTGCGATTCACGTTTTGAAATGTGTGAACAGAACAATCACATATTACGTAATCCTTACATGATTGGTAGGGGGTATGCAATGTCTTCTAGAGTTGATTTCTCGAAAGTCTTTGCAACCTCAAAACACTATTGATCTAACGTGAGAAGTAATACGCAAGATTCGGCAGCTCAATTAATTTTGGACACCCCCCCCCCCATCCGGCCCTCCTCCCCCTATGTATCAGGAAAATATAACATTGCCTTCACCTGATGATTTTTGTATTGTGAAACTAAACATTATTAATAACAATTTTGTATGCAGACATTCATTGTGAATTAGCGACTTTTTAGATGATTATGATATTGTATCACATTTTCAACTCAAATCATAAATTCTTTGCATATTTCGTTTATCATGATACTCGATATAGCTGATGATATACCATCTATCTACGAAGCAATGGATCATTGGTCGACTAAGACATGTGTGAAGTTTGAAACTTACTCTTCGGATCGTTCCTCAATACTGGGTCACAACCAGTGGCTTCGTTTCCATAAGGCGGATGGGTAAGAAGCGATATTTGCTTTTCTCTCTCACTAAACTGAACATAAGGGTGTCGATGGAGGATGGGAAGGGACGGGTCGACAAGGATTTCTTATTATATCCGGCATCAAAAATTTATTGTTTGTTGGTGTGTCCGTGTGTATGTGATTGCATGAGGGTGGATGTATGTTTGTTTTGATTTAGTATTACAATATTTGTTATTATCATTTGCTTGTTTGTTTATTTTTGTACAGGGCCCCATTTTCACAAGCTTTGCTTATTTTGGGGTCCTTCCGATTTTGCTGTTCATTTGTTACGTATTATTTACTTTGAATTTTAATGGAAAATAAATGAAATGAATAGAATTTAATTTGTTTTTGATTGTTTGAAAGTGTGTCACATGATAAAAAAATAAATACATTATTTTCCCGAGCCCTTAATATAACCTCAACTTAGTACTATTTACGGCAGGGCGATTTTTCTTTTTTTATACATTTTATTAAAATTGTAGAATGTTAACATGTTTTTTTTTTTTTTTTTTTTTAATCAACTATATTTTTTTGTTGAAAATTTTGTTGAAGCAGGATATAAAAAATATACCCTGCCTTCTTTCCGAGCTCCTGGTTGATACTATCAAGAAAGTTTATATTTGTATACTTTATCCATCATTTCAATTTAGTCGGCAAATGTCTCGGGTTTTGGGGCAAATAAAGTGATTGTACCCTCGTCGGCACTCGACAGTTTGAAGAAAAAAGAAGAAAATTAACATATGTTTTGCTTGTTGGCACTGATTTTCTTCAACTTTGTCGTCAGTGTACTTTTCTTTCCACTGGTGGAAGATTTTGATTTGATTTGATTTGATTTCATGTTTATTTATTCCATTATATCAACCTATTTTACATTTACAAGCATAAGCTAGTCCGAGAAAATTCATGCAGTGCTTATGGTAGATTTAATTTTTCAACAGATTTTTTTTTTTTAATAGGTGCTTTTCCTTCATGTCTTTATAATATAAACAAGAAATCAACTCCGAAAAAAATGGAGCATTCTTCCAAAGGTAATTCACAAAGATTGAACAGACATTTTTTGTTAAATTTTGGGAAAATATCAGACTTTTGACGACCTGTCCGAAATGAATACATTTCTTCAATTTCAGGTGCTCGTCATACGTCGGTAGGCAACCTACAAGCAAAATGCAACCACAGCCTATATCACTTGGAACTGGGTGTTTAGAGGTAACTTAAGCTATGGTCACATTACCTAATATAGTCTGCTCGGCGGCTGGGCGGCGAGTTTTGAGCCAATTTCGCCCAGGCACCTAGCGAAGGCCGCCCGCGCACCGCTTGCCTTTAGGGCATCGCTCGGTCGCTGCTGAAGTTTTAGCGCGGAGTTATAATTCGGGCGGCGCCTGCTCACTTTCACTCGATGGCCTTTCACGTGCCTGGGCGGTCGCCGTCCGGACACCGACCTAATCGAGCGTTCGCCGTCGAGCGATTTAAGTTATGGTCACAAATCAGAGCGGCGACCGACCGATTAGTAGCCTGCTCGGTCGCTGCTGGAATTTAGCCCAGCCACTCTTTGGAGAAGTCGAGCAGGATGTAGAGCCCCAGCGATTTTTCGTCGGTCGCCGGTCGATTTTAGGTCAAAACTGGGCGAAATCGCGGATTTTTACCGACCGGTGACCCACCGATTCCCGAGCAGTCTCCCACCGGCTGATTTTTAAAGATTTTGCCCAGCGGCCGGCTTGTAATCGGCGGGGCTCCAAAATACGCTCGGTGCCCGGCCGTTTGCCACCTGGGCACCGAACTAATCGAGCGTTCGCCGACGAGCGATTTAGGTCAAAAATCGAAGCCGCTAGTTCAAAGGCTGCCGACTGATTTTGGACTCGCCGCCCAGTAACCGACTGATCTCCCAGCTGCAACCGGGCGGCGACTGCTCGACAGCCTTTGACCTAGCATCTTCGATTTTGACCTAAATCGCTCGACGGTGAACGCTCGATTAGGTCGGCGACCGGGCGGCGACCGCCCGGTCACCGAGTGTAGTCTGGGCAGCGAGTGAAAGTGAGCAGGCGCCGCCCGAATTTTAACTACGCGCTAAAAATTCAGCAGCGACCGAGCGATGCCTTAAAAACAAGCGGTGCTTGGGCGGCCACCGCTTGGTGGCCGGGCAAAATTGGCTAAAAACGAGCAGGCTACTTTTGGGTAATATGACCATAGCATTAGGTCAAAAATCAAAGCCGCTAGGGCAAAGGCTGCTGAGTGTTCGCCGCCCGGTCGCCGCCCGGTCGCCCCTGGGAGATCAGTCGGTCACTGGACCGCGAGTTCAAAATCGGTCAGCAACCTTTGACCTAGCGGCTTTGATTTTTGACTTAAATCGCTCGACGGCGAACGCTTGATAAGGTCGGTGTCCGGGCGGCAAACGCCTGGGCACCGAGCGTATTTTGGCGCCCCGCCGATCGCCGGCCAGCTGCCGGGCAATTTCCTTATAATTAGCCGGTGGCCGGTGGGAGATCGCTCGGGTATCGGTGGGTCATCGATCGGTCACTGCCGGGACGCCGCCCGGAGAAGCTCTCCGATTTCACCCAGTTTTGACCTAAAATCGACTGGCGACGAACGTGAAATCGACAGGGCACTGCCCAGGCATCGCTGGGGCTCTACAGCCTGCTCGACGTCTCCACAAAATAGTTGGGCGATGCCTAAATTCCAGCGGCGACCGAGCAGGCTACTAATCCGTTGGTCGCTGCTCTGATTTGTGACCATAGCTTTACATGGAAAGGCGAATCCCGTACTTACATGGGATTGTTTGGATATGCATGGAGGTATACCCTAGGTACACCAAGGAGGATCTCTTTGGTTACACCAACGAGACAGGCACAAGACACACAACAGGCCGACTATTCAAATGATAACAAGTCATTTTCTTGAATGGTCAAAAATCGGTCGGTTTGGCGGTTTAACTGGGGTATGCTTCCTATTTTCATATTAGATAAATAACATATTACTAGAGCAAATACTGTAACTTACGGGGGGTTAGCCGGTGGGCTCGAGGATTGCAAAAAACATAAGTGGGACAATGATGGTTTTGCTCCCTTATTCAAACTCAAGAGATGAAGCGGTTGAAATTTTTTTTTTAGCATCTAATCAGAAAGATACCGGTACAAAATAATGAAATGCTGTCCGTTATGCGGTATCATTGAACTTGAAGACGCTTAAAGACATTACTTTGCACTTGTTTTCAGTTAGGAACCATCGCTCATGAGATCGGGCACTCAATGGGATTCGAACATGAGCAGTCGAGACCAGACCGCGACGACTATGTCGAAGTTTTTTTGACAAACGTCGAGACAGATCAACAACACAATTTTGAGAAGGAGTCACTTGATGACGTTATGGCTAGCGAAGTAGTCAAATATGATCTCACATCTGTCATGCATTACGGAGCATACGTAAGTATATAGTCTCCGGATATTTTCATGCATTAAACAAAAATCTCCATCCTTTTATTCGACAAAAGAATGATTTTGTTAATATGAACAGTTTTTGAATAATTTGTATATATCAGTGACGTTCGAAAAACTTATTTCTAGGTTACCTAGAAGTGCATATCCAGATGGCCAAGAAGAACAATAGCTCGCAAGAACGTTTCGTGAAGCTTCAATTTCTCTGAGTTTTGGCAAGACTGAAAGACTGTCATAGGCCATCGGTCGACTGGCCGGATTTCCTAATAGTTGAATACTGCTGCAATCTGAGGCACCTCTGAAAACCAAGGAGATTCGAGGCGAGCATCGACTTTATATATCTACTGTATATACCATTATATACCTACTGTATAGTCTACTATGTAAAGGGGCCCCGTTCGCAAGCTGTGCTTCACTGGGGTCCCAAACCTATCATTCTTGTGTTCTTTGCTGTTATATCTTGTACCATTGTTCATGTTTGATTTGGTTTGAATAAACTTGAACTTGAACTTGAACTTTCCTTGGTAAAATCCAATCCACTGCCCTTGTATTGGAGCCTGCAAGCGGGTAATATGGGGCCCTAAGGGGGGGGGGGGGTACTGAGCATACTTTGGTGTGTCTGGTACTTCGGGAGGCCTCATGAGGGCATCGTCAAAGATGAACAAGAGAACAAAGATATCGAGTGGGGGGAACAATGGGGAAGGATGCATATTAGGAAGTGGTCCTTTTTTATATATTGACCTCCCACTTTCTCTTTCTCTCCTCATCTCTGTTTCTTTGATTTGTTTGGTTTTTTGTTTATTTCACTAATCAATTGGGGACATAATATGTACGGGGACCTAGGAGTGAGGGTGCTAAAAAAGATTCACTTCCCATCAATAAGTAGGTGATATAGGGGGCTGCAGCTTAAAGAGAAAGGGCACCTTAAAGGCGTGATAATTTGTCCACCTTTTCGCATGCTTGTCAGTATTATAAAAGAAAAAGGCATCCTTCAACACCTTACTGAAAGAGTCGCTTCAAGATAGCCTATATGCCCTTTTCCAACAGCACTGGTGAATTTCGCCTACTAATTGATATATTTGGTAAAAGATTCTTGAGAAATGCATGTACAATCGACTAATCACTTTCATTGAAAGATTTCAGTTGCTTTTCAGTAATCAATTTGGCTTCAGGTCTAAACACTCAACCTCTTCTGCTCTCATTGAATTTATTCATACTATCACAAGAGCTATGGATGCTAAAGATATATCTATCGGTGTGTTTTTAGACCTTTCAAAGGCCTTTGATTGTTTAAATCATAAAATATTATTAGCAAAACTATTTTGTTTAGGCATCAGAGGTATCCCTTTGAAATGGTTTCAGAGCTATTTAGATGACCGAAAACAATTCACTGTTTACAATAAAAACCAATCTGATATGCAAAAAATCTCATGCGGAATTCCGCAAGGGTCAATTCTAGGCCCTCTACTTTTTCTAATATATTGAATGATATTCATAAATGGTCTTCCAAACTTCATGTCCTCTTTGCAGATGACACTACAATTTCTTTATCAAACAAAGATGAAGCAACCCTTATTCAAACTTTAGACCATGAACTAGAACATGTCGCCCATTGGCTCAAACTTAACAAGCTACTACTTAATACTAACAAAACTCACATGATGATTTTCACCAAAAGAAATATTGATATTTCCAACTATAAGGTATATCTAAATGGCTCTGAAATCACAATAGTATCTAACACAAAATTTCTAGGAATTCAAATTGATGACAAATTGCGTTGGCATGACCATCTAAATTACATATGTACAACAATTTCACGAAATATTGGTGTAATGAACAAACTAAACTATCTGCCTAGAAATATTTTGTTATCTCTTTACTACACACTCATTTACCCTTTTCTTATATATTGCAATATTGTCTGGGCCTCAGCTTCTCAAGTAAAAATGTTGAGAGTATATAGATTGCAAAAAAGAGCAGTGAGGATAATTTGTAAAATGCCTTTCCTTGCCTCCACTAAACCTTTATTTACTCAATTAAAAATCTTGAATGTATTCGATTTGTATAAATTAAGACTGGCCATTTTTATGTTCTCTTGTCAGAGACAGATCTTGCCATTATCTCTGACTCGCTATGTTTCCATTAACTCTTCAATCCACTCCCACTGTACTCGTTCAAATGCAGACTTTCACATCCCATATGCAAGAACTTCAGTTTCTCAAAAGACAATTTACTATGCAGGTCCCAAACTATAGAATGCATTGCCACCTTATCTAAAATCTGCATCCTCTCTGAATGTTTTCAAGAGACAATACAAAGAAAGGCTTTTACAATCTTATCCACATTGAGTCACCTGTTGTTTGTTGTTTATGTCAATGTTAATTGTTATATCCCTGGTTTGTATGGGTTTTTTCTTTTTATAATTGTTATTTCTATTTGCTATTTTGTATGTACTATTATTCTGCTTGGGTCTAATTTCATCCTATGTATTAACTTTACTTCTCATCTTGCCTTTCTCTCCTTCAATTTTCCTTCCTCTTCCCCTCTCTCTCTCTCTCTCTATCTATCTCCCTCTCTTGTTTCTCTCTGACCCAGCTGTAGCTGTATATGTATTCTCTCCCTTCTGTTGTTGTACATGCTACAGTATACAATGCAATTCATTTTATTCTAAGGGGTCGAATTCACAAGATCTTTGAGTAGATCTTTAATCTGATCCTCACTCAATTTATGTTATTTTTGTTGTCATCTACTGATTTTACTATGCCCATCTTTTTATATTTGTTATACATGTATGCGTTTATTCGCAATTCTATGTGTCTGTTTTTTATATTGAGTGAATAAATTATTTGAATTTGAATTTGAATTTGAATTTGAATTATTTGAATTTGAATTATTTGAATTATTTGAATTTGAATATTATATATATCCGGACTGGATAAATATAGCGTAGTCCCATATACAACTTTTTGTTTACAGTGCTTGTAACTTTACCAAGACTGGGCCAAATTTCTTATCATTTTGATCATTCCAGAACCTTGCAGTACACACCAATACTTGCTAGATGACCAACCTTTTCTGGTCGATTCCACAAGTTTCTTTCACGATGCATTCGCATGACAAGAACTGTTCTATACTTTTAAAATGGGCAGTACAACTTGAAATCAAAATGTAAATCTTCGTTTTCATCTTCTTTTAAAATACACCTGTATTGGTATATTCAAAATATCTCAAGGACTTTACTCCGGGTTAATATCTATTATTTCTATCGCCACACAGGAATTCGCCATCAATAAAAACATGCCGACGTTGGTAACAAAGCGACCATTCGACATGCAGTATATCGGTCAAAGGTCTGGTCTCAGTTTCTACGATGTCAAATTAGCCAACTATATCTACAACTGTAATTCTACTTGTGACGCCCTTCTTGACTGCGCCAACGAAGGCTTTGTAGACAAAACATGCACATGTCAATGCCTCCCTGCTTGGACGGGGGCGCTCTGCAACGAAAAATCAAATGTACCCGAAACAGGTGAGTTGCGTAATACTATTTAGTAGTAAGCTGGGTACAGTTTCGCCTTTTGCCGAGGGGGAGGGGGGGGGGGGAGGGGCGGTGACGCATTTTACCCGTATATCAAATCTTTGTTGTCTAAATTTGGCAACAACAATAACAATAAAGATGACAATAACAGAAACAACAACAAAATGATTTATCAAAGCGGGTGTTATTTTCTCATCTTATAATTAAATAAGCCAAAATTATGTATTTAGGAACGATATTCAGGCACCTATATGCCTGATTTCGGAATTAAAACAAAAGAACAAAAACTGAACACCAGCCTTCTTGCCTCATAATTACCTTCAATATGTTGCTCGGTCCAGCAATATTACAAAAGAATACCGTTGTGGGCCACCGAATATTACATACCCATGCTTCACCTGGTGGTGGAATATTTTCACAATAATCTCCCAATTCATGGATAGGTTTTATACTTCATTATTCTTGTTTGATGTAATAATGATTTGTTTTGTTTTAATTCAAAGTGATGACAGATAATTCGAGCGAGCGAATCGAACTAGTAGATAGTGATGCTTTTATTCACATCAGCAGACATTTATACAGGATTATGAATCCACTTAACTGTAAAATAAAGAGAACTGATCATGCTATTATAGTCTTTAAAACAAATCATAAGTCGATGAACAGAAATATGTTCCTGCGACAATTCGTCCCTGTTTTCACGAAGTGACGGTAGTGAGGAAAATCGTAACGCAAAGTGAATGCAATTTTGTTTCACTACCGTCACTTCGTGAAAACAGTGACGAATTATTTCCGGGTTTTTGACAGGTTTAGAGTAAGGTTTACAGTGTTGGGTCCAAGGTTGACGTAAAAAATTCGGGTAGTTTAGGAAATTGACGCGGATCATGTCGTCCAAACTATTAGACTTCATCATATACTCACTTAAGAAATCCAGCCATCTGATTGGTCGAAATTGGAGTCGTGATTTTAGCCATTTCCGTATTAGGAACGAAAATGCCCGAACCGGTCAATAGTCCAAGAGTGAGATCCCTCAAAATTCCGGTTACCATGCAAACAATTAAATTTTGCTGCGATACCCATTGGTTTACGTGTTAAAATGTTCTTTGAGCGAGCGCGGACACCATACAGTGCTTTTTGTCTGCTATTCCCAACTGATCGAAAATTTCAGTCATTTTTCCAGCAAAGATAAATAGACAGTTTCACAGATTTTCCGTAATGTTAATTAACCAATCTTTTCGAGAACTTGCACCTCTTGCCATGACCCAGAGGCGCACCGCCCACCCATGAGCCATTATTCTATTCTATAAAATTGTATTTATCAAACCCCAACCATGATGCGTCATATTATATAATGTCAACTTAACATTCTCTTTCTCTCTGCTCGTTCGAAAAGGAATATACTGTTTTTATTTTTCTCTCTCCTTCTCTCTCTCTTTCAAAGTTACTGAGATCACCAGAACTGAGCCATCTGGGGAGATCACATCCCCTGACTATGAATCTGGACAGTACTCCGTAAACTCAGCCAGCATGATTTATATCGTTGTGAGTTAAACTATCTCTGCTTTCTTCCTGCCCACCAAACCGACTCTAAACCGTCTCCAAACTGACCGATTCCTGGCCATTTGTAAAAATGTAATATTTCGCGCGGTCTGTTGTCTATTATGCAGATGGTAGAAGAATTATTAAGAAAAGAGGCACTTTATGCAGATCATGGTAGAGTATAACATGTAATTAGGAGTTATAATTTCCACTCTTTATTTTCTAACACAAAAATGATCCTGAAGGAATTAAGCATATTTACTGTTTACGTGGCAACACTGGATATATTACGACCAATTTGTTGAAAGCTAGCCTTGTCTTTAATTTCAAAGGGCCAACCTGGAGCTACGATTACATTAACGTTTGACGCATTCGATATGGAAGATCCAGGCAGTCGCGGGTGTTGGGACTACGTTCAGGTCAACAAGGATGACCCGCGATACGGAGGCGAGAAGTCTTGTGGAAACCAAATACCAGCCCCAATCGTAGCAAAAGATAACATTATGATCTTGTTCTATTCCGACGAATCATATACCGGCAAGGGATTCAGGGCCCATTTTACCATTGATCAACCACTAACCGAAGCACCTGTCGTAACTACCAGAGCACCAACCACACCTGTCGTAACTACTAAAGCACCAACCACACCTGTCGTAACTACCAAAGCACCAACCACACCTGTAGTAACTACCAAAGCACCAACCACACCTGTCGTAACTACCAAAGCATCAACCACACCTGTAGTAACTAACAAAGCACCAACCACACCTGTCGTGACTACCATAGCACCAACCACACCTGTCGTAACTACCAAAGCACCAACCACACCTGCAGTAACTACCAAAGCACAAACCACACCTGTAGTAACTACCGAAGCACCAACCACACCTGTAGTAACTACCAAAGCACCAACCAAACCTGTCGTAACTACCAAAGCACCAACCACACCTGTCGTAACTACCAAAGCACCAACCACACATGTAGTAACTACCAAAGCACCAACCACACCTGCAGTAACTACCAAAGCACAAACCACACCTGTAGTAACTACCAAAGCACCAACCACACCTGCCGTAACTACCAAAGCACCAACCACACCTGCAGTAACTACCAAAGAACCAACCACACCTGCAGTAACTATCAAAGCACAAACCACACCTGTAGTAACTACCAAAGCACCAACCACACCTGTCGTAACTACCAAAGCACCAACCACACCTGCAGTAACTACCAAAGCACAAACCACACCTGTAGTAACTACCAAAGCACCAACCACACCTGCAGTAACTACCAAAGCACAAACCACACCTGTAGTAACTACCAAAGCACCAACCACACCCGTAGTAACTACCAAAGCACCAACCACACCTGTAGTAACTACCAAAGCACCAACCACACCTGTCGTAACTACCAAAGCACCAACCACACCTGCAGTAACTACCAAAGCACAAACCACACCTGTAGTAACTACCAAAGCACCAACCACACCTGCAGTAACTACCAAAGCACCAACCACACCTGCCGTAACTACCAAAGCACCAACCACACCTGCAGTAACTACCAAAGAACCAACCACACCTGCAGTAACTATCAAAGCACAAACCACACCTGTAGTAACTACCAAAGCACCAACCACACCTGTCGTAACTACCAAAGCACCAACCACACCTGCAGTAACTACCAAAGCACAAACCACACCTGTAGTAACTACCAAAGCACTAACCACACCTGCAGTAACTACCAAAGCACAAACCACACCTGTAGTAACTACCAAAGCACCAACCACACCCGTAGTAACTACCAAAGCACCAACCACACCTGTAGTAACTACCAAAGCACCAACCACACCTGTAGTAACTACCAAAGCACCAACCACACCTGTCGTAACTTCCAAAGCCCCAACCACATCTGTAGTAACTACCAAAGCACCAACCACAACTGTAGTAACTACCCAAGCACCAACCACACCTGTAGTAACTACCAAAGCACCAACCACACCTGCAGTAACTACCAAAGCACAAACCACACCTGTAGTAACTACCAAAGCACCAACCACACCCGTAGTAACTACCAAAGCACCAACCACACCTGTAGTAACTACCAAAGCACCAACCACACCTGTAGTAACTACCAAAGCACCAACCACACCTGTCGTAACTTCCAAAGCCCCAACCACATCTGTAGTAACTACCAAAGCACCAACCACAACTGTAGTAACTACCCAAGCACCAACCACACCTGTAGTAACTACCAAAGCACCAACCACACCTGTCGTAACTACCAATGCACCAACCGAAGCACCAACAACTGAAGGTATACCAAAGACTTCTTGTTCTCTTTTCATCATAGATGCTGAAACTTGTCAATTGTATAATAGGTACACCCTCTTAGACTGGTCAGATATGACGCGGTAAACCGTCGGAAAAAAACGAAGGAAAAAACGCCACATTAAAAAAAAATGAATTGCAACTGCGAGCAACAAACGTGACAAAATTGTCCTACGCGTATTCACTGTGCTCTGTGTTAAAAGAAAGAGGAAATTTAAAGCTTATTACACTATTGCACGCAATTATGATTTTTTTTTTAATTGCCGCGTTTACCACGTACTGCATATCTGAACGAGGCTTCAGAATTCTAGATACTGGATTATCTTCCTTTTCATGAATTGCTTCCTGGGCTTTCCAAAATGGTCTTTAAAATGTAAATCCTGAAATACAAGTACATGTACTCTGTATAGAGTGCTTGAGCCCAGGTATGTGTCGGTACAACAATTTTCAAATTACACAACGGGGGAATGCCTGTGCCAAACAAATCATGTGTACCACTAGATTGCTGACAAAATCGTTGCTTTCTGAACATTTATTTCAATATTTGATCAGGTAATCCAAAATAGAGAATGGAGCACACTAATAGTATGTGTGAGTTTGAAATCGAATGACAAGGAATAATTATATTCACACTGCTAAACCGAAAGATTATTAGCCAATCGGGATAAGGTAATTTTGTGTTTGGTGTGTTGTCGGTGTGATTATTATATACGTGTGTTCGTATATATATTTATATACAAATGTGAAGCATGTTATTGACATCATCATTATCGTTATTATTATTATTATTATCTTTATTATCATTTGTACTATTATTATTATTATTATTGTTCTTGTTGTTGTTGTTATCATTAATATGGAAATATTTGAGGGTGTCTTTTTACAAGGGGTGGGGCGGTTGGGCAATCCGACACTAAATGTATTCCCATACATCCACAGCCCTGTATTAATAAACATTTACGATTAATGGTAAGTCATCCAATCAATCGTAAACTTTCACAAACAATTTTCTCTTTAGTACAGAGCAGCGATCGGTTTGAATCACATGCAATTGTTTATAAGGCGAGGCACAGAAGTACATTTATAAAATTACCATTGTTCATTTTCATTTCCCCCCTCAGCGCCACTGAGTACCTTAACATCCCCAAACTACCCGAATGCTTACAATGCCCAGGACAGTAAAGTCTACCGCTTAACTACTGCTGTAGGCAAAAAGATTTATCTACAGATCGATGACATGGAGATTCAGGAGGGTGGTAATGGATGTGACAATGACGTCCTTATCGTCGATCTCGGAGGTACTGACGAGGTTTTGAAAACACGGTAAATAAATCAATTTTAAATGCATTAAAGAATAATGATTGTCTCGCAAATGTTAGTCTAATTTGATCCGAGTCTGTAGGATTTTCTAGATATTAGGAAAAAAACATAATATATGCAATATTTTTATCAAAATGTAAAATCACTTCCCTTCCTCTCCTAAATTTATAATAATGATATAATGGCAAAGTTGAATTGAGAGGGGCCTTATGCCATGATATAACGTATGACATCGTGTTTTGGTGGTATATTTCAGACTGTGTGGAACCAGGACTAATGTTGGTCCATTCGTATCCGTGTCGAACATATTGGAGCTGACATTCATCACCGATAGATACGAAGAGAGAAAAGGCTTCAAGGCATCCTACAAAAGTATCACACCTGTCGTAACTACCATAGCACCAACCGAAGCACCAACAACTGAAGGTATACCAAAGACTTCTTGTTCTCTTTTCATCATGGATGCTGAAACTTGTCAATTGTATAGAGTATAATAGGTACACCCTCTTAGACTGGTCAGATATGACGCGGTAAACCGTCGGAAAAAAACGAAGGAAAAAACGCCACATTAAAAAAAAATGAATGGCAACTGCGAGCAACAAACGTGACAAAATTGTCCTACGCGTATTCACTGTTCTCTGTGTTAAAAGAAAGAGGAAATTTAAAGCTTATTACACTATTGCACGCCATTATGATTTTTTTTAATTGCCGCGATTTCCGCAGCATATCTGAACGAGGCTTCAAAATTCTAGATACTGGATTATCTTCCTTTAATGAATTGCTTCCTGGGCTTTCCAAAATGGTCTTTAAAATGTAAATCCTGAAATACAAGTACATGTACTCTTTATAGAGTGCTTGAGCCCAGGTATGTGTCGGTACAACAATTCTCAAATTACATAATGGGGGAATGCCTGTGCCAAACAAATCATGTGTTCAAGTTCAAGTTCAAGTTCATTTATTCAAAACCACACAAAACATGATATAATCTTTTACATGCAAAAGAGACTGGTAATAGAACATCATTAAGTGAATGGTTTTAGGACCCCTGTAGAAGCTAAGCTTGTGAGCGGGGCCCTATAGTCAACAAAATACATACATTAACGATATGGCAAGGTGAATAAAAAGAATGTAATGTTTATACAAGGGATGGAAACAAACTAAGCTACAGCATATAGAACACAAAAAAAATATATTCACACACACGCGCGCACACACACACACACACACACACAGTCCTTATTGGTCTATAAGCATTTGAGAATGAGAAATTATTAAGATACAAAGTAGAATTATGTCAGTCTTCCAAGTAGGTACGTTTTAGATAACCTTCTAAACCTAGAAAGAGTTGTACTATTTTTTATATCATCAGGCAAACTGTTCCATTCTTTGATGCAAGAGATATGGAAGGAGGTCAGAGTGAT
The DNA here is from genome assembly GCA_035222895.1 of Strongylocentrotus droebachiensis. Taxonomy (NCBI): domain Eukaryota; kingdom Metazoa; phylum Echinodermata; class Echinoidea; order Camarodonta; family Strongylocentrotidae; genus Strongylocentrotus; species Strongylocentrotus droebachiensis. The sequence goes on along the minus strand of JAVYIG010004525.1, from coordinate 15,554 downwards.
ATTTGTTCTTGCAAAAGGCTGATGAATAAGACCCCTTTGACGTGTATTGTGTACCACTAGATTGCTGACAAAATCGTTGCTTTCTGAACATTTATTTAAATATTAGATCAGGTAATCCAAAATAGAGAATGGAGCACACTAATAGTATGTGTGAGTTTGAAATCGAATGACAAGGAATAATTATATTCACACTGCTAAACCGAAAGATTATTAGCCAATCGGGATAAGGTAATTTTGTGTTTGGTGTGTTGTCGGTGTGATTATTATATACGTGTGTTCGTATATATATTTATATACAAATGTGAAGCATGTTATTGACATCATCATTATCGTTATTATTATTATTATTATCTTTATTATCATTTGTATTATTATTATTATTATTATTGTTCTTGTTGTTGTTGTTATCATTAATATGGAAATATTTGAGGGTGTCTTTTTACAAGGGGTGGGGCGGTTGGGCAATCCGACACTAAATGTATTCCCATACATCCACAGCCATGTATTAACAAACATTTACGATTAAAGGTAAGCCATCCAATCAATCGTAAACTTTCACAAACAATTTTCTCTTTAGTACAGAGCAGCGATCGGTTTGAATCACATGCAATTGTTTATAAGGCGAGGCACAGAAGTACATTTATAAAATTACCATTGTTCATTTTCATTTCCCCCCTCAGCGCCACTGAGTACCTTAACATCCCCAAACTACCCGAATGCTTACAATGCCCAGGACAGTAAAGTCTACCGCTTAACTACTGCTGTAGGCAAAAAGATTTATCTACAGATCGATGACATGGAGATTCAGGAGGGTGGTAATGGATGTGACAATGACGTCCTTATCGTCGATCTCGGAGGTACTGACAAGGTTTTGAAAACACGGTAAATAAATCAATTTTAAATGCATTAAAGAATAATGATTGTCTCGCAAATGTTAGTCTAATTTGATCCGAGTCGGTTGGATTTTCTAGATATTAGAAGAAAAAAACACAATATATGCAATATTTTATCAAAATGTAAAATCACCTTCCTCTCCTAAATATATAATAATGATATAATGGCAAAGTTGAATTGAGAGGGGCCTTATGCCATGATATAACGTATGACATCGTGTTTTGGTGGTATATTTCAGACTGTGTGGAACCAGGACTAATGTTGGTCCATTCGTATCCGTGTCGAACATACTGGAGCTGACATTCATCACCGATAAATACGAAGAGAGAAAAGGCTTCAAGGCATCCTACAAAAGTATCACACCTGTCGTAACTACCATATAGCACCAACCACTTCATATCTTGCTATCTAATTCCTCAGTCACATCTCCAAATCGACTCCAAACTGACTCTAAACCGACCGGTTTTTACTCCATCATTATAACCATGCGGTCGGTCTGTTCTCGGTGTGGAGTCGGTCTCGCTGGTGTGACTATAGGGTATTCATCATTTCTTCTTAACTGTTTCATTATTAATTGTTTAAGGTAAATTATATTTGAAATTCTATTCTATACTACCTTTTGAGGGCATTTAGATATTTTAGAAGAAGATTATATTGCTAATTTAGATGAGATTGATCCTTCATTATAACATTACTCTGAGTGGAAGAGGAAACAAAGTATTGAACAAAATGACCCCAAAAAATATATTTAAAAAAAAGCTTTAAATCTTTTTAAAAGTCAAGGACATATTATCATCATGAAGAAACTCCGAGCGGAAATTCAGCCACATTTGATATCATAAACGGAGACCAATCCTCAGATTTATTGTGTAAATCATTTTCAAATTTATTTAAATATCCCAATGCTAAATTCATGATGGAACACATATATTTGACATGGTGTTTTGAAGATAACAGATTGTTATACCCTCCTATGTAAAATATATTCACTCTATCATAAACCTAAGAATGATAATAATGTTGTAGTAGTTCTATATAAATAGATAAAATAATGTCGGGTTCTCCTTAAATGACGTCACATACGCCCGCGTTGCCAAATTATGGGAGATCCTCCATTCCTATAGTGCGCATTAGATACAAACAATTACTTTCGACTGTCTTATCTCAAACATGTTTTTTCCTGGAATTTAATTCCTCTTCAATATTTTACGTCGTAAGATAGTATTGTGTCCTCTATACACTTTAAACCATGACACATTGTAAATTTTACCCCAGAGTGGGCAGATTAAAAATTACCCGACAAAATTGCATGTTCCCTTTTATTTTTACCCAATATTGGCTATTATTTAGAGTGTGTATTCATTTCCTGTTTAATTATCTATTTGTCGTACTTAGTTTCTATCATAAGTAGTCATGTGATTTGCTTGTTGGTGAATTAAGTTAAAGGTCATCAGAATCAATGTAATAATAGGGAGTATTGAATAAATAGTAATTTAATAGAAAATATCTTTTGTCTATTGGTATTCATTCGTCTGCTGTTTAGACATTTTTCTATGTATGGCTTGCGTTTTGCTCAGAATACAGTTCGTTTGTTCATGCAGGGACATGGAAACCAATTTTCTACCATATTCACATTATCCTCAGTCGATAAGAGCAGCATTCTATATGGTGGAAATAGTAATCTTTACAATAACTTTACTTTTTATGTACATGCCCTCTCAAATAATTGCCTCGATTTTCGTCGGTTCGAATTAGTGTTCCAAATAGGGCTTAAATGTCGATCATTGTTAAACTCGTAATTCGTTTTGTTCACTGTTCTTCAGCGGCAGAGATTATTTTTCTCTTTGATCTAGGTTATGGTGATAGAAATTAATCCAATGCAGCTATCAAATTTAGTCTTTGAGATTTTAGTGTTCATTGTTGTTTGAAATAACAATGCCTGCATGTAGAATCATAAGGTCATGCCTGTATTGAATATGTAGGGCGGAACCAACACCAACATTTATACGATATTTAGATGAATAAAAACATTAACAAAGATTTAGAAATGCGATTTTAAAGAATAGTCTAGCATGAAAAGAAATTATAAATTTATATCAGTTATTATATACCTCACTTAAGAAATCCAGCCATCTGATTGGTCGAAATTGCATTCATAAACTTCAACTATTTCTGTAAAATTCCCAGTAACCATGGTTATTGGGAAAATAGTTCAGTCTCCATGGTTACGCCATAGGTTTACATGTTAAAAAATGGTCTGAGCGATCGAGGATACCATACGTGTGCGAAGAATTGGTCGGTAATTTCAATACAATTGAATCTCGATCGATCTTACCGACAATTTTATCTTGCATTGTTGACATGAAGACGAAAATAAACTCTCAAAAACAAAAAAAAACAACATCTGCCGATAGATCTTGATCTAAGTTCGTGCCAATATGCATTGCAAAAGTAAAAGAAGGGTCCGTTTAATGGAGCTTTTGCGAAGCATCCCTCACGCGAAGCTGCTTTCAATCCATTTTAATGTATATATTGGAGAAAACTGCCAAGCATGGTAACGGTGCGCGATAGCCGAGTGGTCTAAGGCGTTGGTTTCAGATACGTCACCTGTTGTACGCAATAGTTCGATTCCCATCTTCGACAAAAAAAAAAAAAGTCTATTTTTTTCGGCATATAAAAGTATTAATGACTGCTTTAATATTCGAGAAATACTTGTTTTTATACGCTCTCGGGAAGGTTACAATTGGGCTATTCCCCTCGGCACGCCTCTGGTAATAGCACAATTCTAACCTTCCCTTGAGCGTATAAAAACAACTATTTCTCTCAAAGCAGTCATTAATACTATATTATTCACAGGCGCGGTTCGAGATTTTGTCTTTGTTTGTGTGTGTGTGTGTGTGCGTGTGTGTGCGCGTGTGTGCGTGTGTGTTTGTGTGTGTGTGTGTGGGTTGTGTGTGTGTGTGTGTGTGTGTGGGATGGCCTCAGGGTACGTGTGTGCGTGATGGTGTGCGTGCGTGTGTGTATGGATGTGACTTAATTATGCCCGATAGTTATCAGTATGTAATGATTCGACTTGAAGCAACAAAACCTATACCAGTGAAGCATGCTATGTTTGAGCAAAGTAAGGGGAAATTGTGTAAATAGGCCGAATAGAAATCGACATGCGGAAGGAAGGTGAAAAGGTGAAGGACTAGAGAAAACAAGGCACTATATTTCAAGATCAACAGTGGGGAAGCTGACAGAGAAAATTATTCAACTATGGGGATTTTTACAACTTGATATAGATTTTTCTAGCAAATGGAATTATATCAATCATGCTAATAAAAAAAGCGGAAGAAACATGAAGAAAGGTGAAATAAGCATGAGTGTATGGAAAAAGGAAAAAAGTAAAGCAAAAGATGAAACTAAATAAAAGAAAAAAGATCAAAATTGTAATGAGTCCAACTTCCATAGAAATCATAGTGGGAAAATGAACAAAAATAGCAACAACAACAAAAATCAGGAGACAAGTTTATGAATTTTTCATGAATCTGCTTTATTTTTGAACTCCACAGAATGTCATTTTTAAAGAAGAATAGTGATCTTAAGGCTGATTGTATTGGTAGCTCCGCCACTTAATACTTATGAGCGCACTGAACGCCTGAGCATTTCTGCCAAACGAATATGGCCCTTTACAAATATTCATTATCATTATTAGGCCTATATTATTATTCGTTAGTTTTGATTGGTTTGTTTTGTTTGTTTTATCCAAATGATTCTGACTAAATCTTATTTAAAAAACATATGCAATGTACGCAGATATGACTTGTGTGTGACAATGGACTACACAATCATGTAGCATGAAAGTTTGGTTCAAACACTTCAGCTTCAGCTATTTCATATCATATCCTATTTCAGTATTGAGGGCATCTTAAGAATGACAAATCTCAAAATTAATGGTCACCTTTTCACGAACTCTCATCGTTCGTCCAGAGACACGTGATCAATATACAGGTACTCTGAGTATTGTTAGTCTGCAAACACAGACCCCAATTTGACATTTAAACACACTTCAGGGAAGTCTCGAGCGAAGCCTTGCTCTGGTAGTCTCTGGCGCTGGTCTACAACTTGACTAGTTCGTCTATACTACCAAATGGGGCTCTTCCCATACGGTCTACACCCAGCAAGTCTACTATCCACATGGTCCAATAATTATTTCGTCTACATATCATTTGGTAAAATGACTTGATGATTATCATTATTTATGATGTAATGATTATTAGACCATTATGATAATGGATAGTAGACAAAATGGGCATTGGACAAACTGGGAATTAGAAAGACTCGCAATTACAGCAAATGATTGATAGACAAATGGGTAGTGGACTTATTGGAGATTAGACCAAATGAAATTTGGACCAACTGACTATTAGCCTAAATGGTCATTAGACCTAATGATAAGTAGACGAAATGATTATGAGACCAAGTGGATAGTAGGCAGGCTGGGTGTATATCATAACGGGGATATATATAATATTAATTGGCTAGTAGACGAACTGGTTATAGGCCAAACGGCAATTCACCTCTCTCGCCATCTCAAGAGCAGAGTCGGCATGGTCTCTTGGTTCAAACACTCTGCTACACATTACTGCCAACTAACACATTGAATGTCGATATCATGTTCATCCTCATTCGGATGGCATCAATTTTGCGGTCATTATATTTCTCCTCGCTTTTATTTACGTCATTCGAAAACCACTTGAAACAATTAATTATTTCAAAAGAAATCGATTACTTTATGAAAGCGTTGACAAAAAGGTATAGGAATGCCAATGGATCCAGAATCAATACAGCCCTTTTGTGCTCATTTATTATTGGTAAATTGTTATTTTTATGTCATAGTTGTGCATATCACACAAATTCTGTCTCTACGAGTTTATTTTGCGTCTAGCGCGATGTATTTAAGAGTCTTGTGCTCACACATTACTAGTTACTATTTTCAGTGCATTTCATGTGCTCTCTCTTTTTTTTTCTCTCTCTCCCTCTGTCTGTCTCTCTTTCTCTCTTTCTCTCTTTCTCTCTTTCTCTCTCTCACTCTCTCTTTCTCTCTCTCTCTCTCTCTCTCTCTCTCTTTCTCTCTCTCTCTCTCTCTCCCTCTATCTTTCTCTCTCTCACTCTCTCTTTCTCACTCTCCCGCGCTCTCTCCCGCGCTCTCTCCCTCCCTCTCTCTCTCTCTCTTTCTCTCTCTCTCTCTCTCTCTCTATCTCTATCTATCTTTCTCTCTATACACTGCATGCCATATAATACTAATTCTCACTTCTAAATCAATCCGTCTGTCTTTAAATTATATAATAATCATAACCACGGTTAGATAAAAGGAAAGTGAAATATTGTATGCCGAGAAAATTCAATTATCTCATCATTTACAAACATAAATGAATTATAATTATATACAAATTTTGAAATACAAACACATGTCTTGACTCAATGAGTGATTTCGACAAGAAAGGAAAAATACATTAATAGCATGCATGCCTGGCAGCCATACCCATTAGCCGAAACCACAACGCTAGCGATGAAAAGCCGCAGACGTTATTCATTGAAACATGGCTTTGAGGAAAGGTGTATTTATATATTGATTTAAACTGCAATTAAAAGTTCAATCAAACACGTTCTGTGTTGCTACGGATAGGATAACGAAAATTGTGTAATAATTGGTGTCATTAATCGATTAGGCGCCCCCAACCTAACAACGATAATCACTTTCGTCACATAATTCTTGTTCAAACACGTTTATGTTTAATACGAAGGGTGATCAAACATTCATACCTGAGTCAGTAACACCCACTAACGCAGTTGAAGGAGGGGCAAGGGGGCAACTTGCCCCCTCGGTAGACTTTCGGGGGAAAGGGGGGGGGGGGGAGGGAATGCAGCCACTTTTAAAAATGATAGGGTAAAGCAGGTTAGGGCATGAAAAGTTACTCACAAAAACTCTTTCTTTCCAAAATAAAACCCAACCCCAGCAATGCAAACCAGGCACCTACAATTTTATTCGTACTAATACTACTAATCACCTTTACTTTTGAATGTTTGTTCAAAGCTACCTTTCCCTTCTCTAAATGTCTGGGAACAGACGCGTAATTACAGGGGGTATAGGGGGTTGAGCCCCCTCTCCCATACGGTAGCGAAAATAAGAAAGAGACAGGGATAGATAGTCTGTGGGAGGGGAGAGTGTGGGTGGGCGTATATGCGTATGTGAGAGGGAGAGAGAGAGAGAGAGAGAGAGAGAGAGAGAGAGAGAGAGATTGAGAGAGAGAGAGTCAAACAGACAGAGAGGGGAAGGAAGAAGGTAAAGGAACTATCAATAGATGAAAAGAAGACTCCCTCCCGTATTCGCATTCCATAGACCTTTAGTAAGATTGCTACACCCTAATGATACCGATGTCCAATTAAAGTACCTGTATCCACTGTGTGTCAATATATTCAATCTCCGAATTGTTTCTCAAAATATATTACCAATAACCATATTTGAGCCCAAAGGCGCATTTCTGACAAAAGAAAATGGTCACCTCCTCATTAGCTGTTTTTTAGAAATATGAAACATTTTTACGTTAAAGGGACTATGTCCCATTTGCAGGCCAAACAAATGAAAAAGTTAAATTCCAACTGCATTTGAAAGATAACACTAATTTAGAACTTCCTTCACAAAGGTGGGGCTTGAAAATGTCTTCAAGTTGGAAAATAATGACTATTAGTTGTCAAATCGACTTTAGGGCTATAGAGCCCAAAAGTAATAGTCTTGATTTTCAGACAATTGTACCGAATGGTCATAAGTTTTATGCTGCGCAAAGATTCAATCAGTTTAATCTTGGCCATCACAAGAAGTGGGTTATTGATGTAGACAAATACTCATGTACCCTTTACAACTCTTTTCATGTATGTTATTACCAAAGAAGAAAAAAGCCAGTCAGTCACTCAATAGTGTCTGACAGTGAAGTCTAGCAAGTAGCAAACGGCTCATACTTTTCCTTTTTTTTAATGTCACTGTATTCTCATGAAAGTCGAAACTAAACAGCTTTGCATAATCTCAGTCCACTGCTTTACACGACTTTCTAATATGCATTTAATGTTTATCGATATAGTGCTAGGGTTCAAGTTAGTAGTTATACAACAAAAAATCAATATATCAATACTACGTAAAGTTGTTTTTTCGAGCATTGTCTACGTTTCTTCTTCTCTTTTTTTTTTGTTTCTCTCTTTCTCTCCCTCTTACTCTCTCTTTCTCCCACACACGCACGCACACAAACACGCACACAAACACACACACACACCATTTCCAACCCACTCGTCATTATCTATCCTCATGTTCTGTTCATGCAACACCACAAACATAATAATTGTGACCTCGATTAAAATTGTCGCTGTCCTCCCCATCCAATTTAATCTTAAACATGTACATGTATATTTCTACATTTTTCAATTTTAAAAGCTCTTTTCCCTTTTTTACTTCTGTCAAATAAATTTACTTTTAATGTCAATTATTTACATTCATCGTGCGTCATAATGCCTCACGCTTCAAATATCTAAATTATATAAATTGAAATTTCACATCTGAACCTCTCTTCATTTTCACTCTCTCTAATTTGCTGTTTGAATAAGCTACTCATGATTTGGGGTGAACGACCACGCCCTTTAATTAATTATTATTTAATTAATTGTGTACCTTTCTAAAAACGGGGCTTTGCTAGACGATTTCGAATGTGGGAAAGGGGCATTTTGTACGAAATATGCCGATAAATTCGCCCTTTTTTTTTTACAATAGCCATAGAAAGTAAAATACGTATTAAAAACCCTCAAAGGTTATCAAATTGAGGAATTTGCAGACGAGACCTTCAAAATTCAGAATGTATTGACATAGATTTTTGAATAGGGGTTTCACCCTTCCCCCACCCCCTCCTCTAGTATTGCCTTGACGGATGTGCGTAGGCTATCACTCCATTTATTATTCTTCTTGACAGATTTTGATGCATCGGTAGAAAGTCATCCTGAAACTGAAAGGTTTTTGAAAACTTCAATTTAATCCATCAGGGTAATTCATAGTTGTTATCTTGAAGATGAAAAATAAAATATGAAAAGAGGCAAGTCAAAAACGTCGAAGGCTAATGCAAATATGCGAACATGCGGATCATTTATTAGTTGCTTAGCAACGGAGCTGCGTAGATAATAAGTCGGGCAAAAATCTATCGTGTGCTGGTTTTTTATTTCACATACGATTTGCAGCGTTCTGTGTTCTATATACATGAAAAAATACAAAATACAAGATTCAGAAGTTGACGACTAAATGTCACAATGGATATTTCATCGTTTAAAAAAACATAATGAAATTAAGAGAAATGGTTGAAGAGAACGGCATTACATGGTACAAGTATCATTATTCAATTTTGAAAATGAAGAGGATTAAAGTATGACAAGTTCGGTGTTCCATACTGATATTGTTTACCCATATCAATTTTGGATGGTAAACAAGGACGAAGGATGGAGTGCATGATTTCAAACATATTGCACTATAACTAGTTAAAAATAAGTAGGTAGTAAAAGTGTGACTTGCAAACATGTTCTTCCATATCTCAGAAAAGACTAATAAAACCTCGCATTTCACGAGAAACTTGAATTTAGGCACACTCACAGTTTCCAAACGAGAGTATAATTGTATCGTACAATAACCCGCTAACAAAACCAGGAAACAATCAATGGAGATACATACATGCAAAATACGGAAAATGTATGTTTATATGATAAGTTGATGTAGCATATCATAATCCTCTATAATAAACGAAAGAAATACATCTGAACCCTGCCCATGCTTACCGGTAAACGATGCACTAGCACCAGAACAAATTCGTTCAGTTATGACGTTGTCAACCGCGGCGTTTATTTTTAATGACGTAACTGTAATACGCTTAACGCTTAACGATGTGTATTATAACACGGAGCTTAGTAGATAAGCGTAGGACCTTTGTTGTGAGCGTTTGACATTCATTTAAAACGTTATAAATATCACCTTTTATTTTTAAAGGCACGGTTTAACGCTCCGTCTGAACGAGTGTTTAGGGCACAAAATTGACATTTTCAGGGTTTAAAAAGTAAATAGACACCTTACAGTACAGAGGGCCCGAAATGATATAGCCAATTATTTAGTATTTCAAGTGAACTTATCTTTCAATGCTAGACTTCTTCTCAGACCTTTTCTACTCTATCTCTGTATCTAGCCTACTATAGTATTTTATAGTATCGATTCGTCATGTAAATGTAAGGAAATTATTCATATAATGATGTTTGTACAGCAGTTTGTCTTTCTCCAGATATGGTGCGGTAAACTGACGCAAATACAGAAGCCGCTGCGTTGTTTTTTTAATTAACGCGTTAATGATTGACGACTTCGCGCAACACTGAGCTCTATGTTATAATATTCATAAATGAGAAGCATATTACACTTACGTCATCTAAAAAACCGCCGCGGTCAACCACGTCATAACATACAGAGGCAAAACCGCGTCTTCTATAAAAAAAAAAAAAAAAAAAAAACTATAAACAAAAACGCGGTTTTGCCTCTTCTTGTTCTGAACGAGCCTTTAGTATGTATCTTACATGTGTATGGTAAGGTATTTATTCATCAACATATCGCAGCCAATGGCTGAATTGATGCATGATTTACAGATATTTGGTTTAAATATATTATATTAAAAACAATATAAAAAACACATTATATCTACAATTCATTGTTTAACAATAATTCGACGAAAAAACTCAGTAAAACTCAAAAAGGGAAGAAAGAAATAAAGGAAAAGTGTGGAGCAGGAAAATAAGGAGAAAAGGAAAGGAAAGTTGAGGAAGAGGGAGTGGAGAGAGAAGGGGAGAAGAGAAGGGAGAGAGAGAGAGAGAGAGAGACAGACAGACAGAAAGAGAGAGAGCGAGAGAGAGAGAGAGAGAGAGAGGGGGTGAAGAGGAATAAAGAGCTGGTATAATATAATACAAATTACAAAATTAAAATGTAATTGAAAAAAGGTTATTTCATCCACGTTAGTGGGAATCCACTTCAAAGGACTTGATTTACAAAAAAGTAATTTTGAGGCAATTTTTAAACATGTGTATAATCATTACCACATACCCAAAGAAACGTACTATTTTGAACCTGTTGATACGTTATTAAGTGTAATCATACATGCTTGAAATACTTCTACTGACAACTCCACCCATAATTTCCCTTCTACGTACTACAAATCAGGTCAACTTGCTGACAAAGCTGAGAAATACATTCGTACTCTTGCGTGCTCGAATAGAATAAAAACTCCATGATTATGGCTTCACTGCTGAATTAATACGCAAGAACTGATGGAAATCAGGCATAGAAAGTACAAGGTCACGAGTTAAGAGCGGATACAATTCCAGATGCATAATACCGGTGGCCCTTACTCAGAATATGAGGCCCTTTTGTTAGAAAAATGGTTGCCTAGCGACATCAGAACGCAAATTACCGAGAGACGGAATACAGTAATTGTCGATGGAGATCTGAAATTACTTTCATACATTTCCGGCGGTCTGCATGTTCTTCTTTAATTTTCAGTGGGGGAGAGAGCTTGAGAGAGCTTGAGAGAAAGAGGGGGAAAGACAGAGAGAAGGGGGGGGGGGAGAGAGAGAGAGAGAGAATATCGGGGTTTCATGAATTCACGAATGCCGGTTCTTTCTGAATTCTTTCATTCCATCACTGGTATCAAATTATCGATCTCGTTTAAAAGAGAATAAAGATTAATGGGATGAAAAAGTGAAGCAGAAGGAGGGAGATATCAATATACATGTTATCGGGAAAAATTCTCAAATTTGTCAAAGGCGTGTTTATATGAAGTTCATATTAGATGAAATGATAAAATAGACCTGCAGTAAACGTTAAATGTAAAAGAGCATTGAGAAGAGAAAATACAAATTTGTTAGAGAACTTCTCATCTTCAACTGAAAAGGACCTTTAATAATAAATCCATAGATTCTCAAAATGACTGTTTTTAACAATTACAGATAAAGAGAACATTGATTTTGGAACATAATGAATCTTTTAGTCGCTGATCAAATATATTGAATCAAATGGGGTAGCAGAAAAATTGTCTCCCGAAATAAGGAGAGGTGTCCCTGCCAAATTCATTTAGATGCATTATTGTTACGAAAACAATTTATTCATTACTCTGTTATATGATTATAGGGCCTTGGCAAGAATGAATATCGATTAAAAAACAATCAAAACGCGGAGAGGTAAATCCATCCTTAGTAGACAAGTAATCTAAAAGAAAGCAGAGAAGCAGACTGGTGAAAGCGAAATCGGACAAAAATACGGAAGTTATGAATGTTTGAAATTTGTAATAACTATTCGTATGGACTTTTCAATTGACTGAATCGGTAATGTCATTGTGACGTAATGCCGGAAACTTTCCCATTGGTTTCGACAGACAAAATCACTGAAATGTCAAGTTTTCAAATTAAATGACTCAGGAGGGTCTATTCTTTTCAGGCGCCCTATAATGATATTTTGACTATCGCCTCAAGAGAGAAGGTACTTTGGAGAAAAGGGAAATTTATTATATTTTTGTGCGCGACAAACGGGGGAGTTGCCCATGACTACGTCACAATTCACTGACCAAATTGCCAATTAGAGATTCGAATAAATTTAATGAACTCATGTTTCAGATATTTATAAAAGTACTCTCTTATCACTGCGTATTATTAGTCCGATTTATTTTAACTTTTGGCATTCTCTTTCTCTGACTTTTCTGCTTTCATTCAAAGAGTCGTGACACGGAACGATATCAAAATGTGAAGTAAAACACAATTTGGCCAAGAAATTAACTATAAGCTACGTAATAAGCATACAAATATTACTTGCTACCAGGCGCGTACGCAGGGGGAGGGTTTGGGGGGGGGGGTTAACCCCCCCCTTTGGTATTTTTATGTGTATTAACCCCCCTAAAAAATCCCTAAAACCCCCCCCCCCCTTTGGATTTTTTTTTTTTGTCCGCTTACCCCCCCCCCCCCCCCCCCCCCACTGAGCGACTTTTTGGCCGGCGCGATTTTCAAATTTTCCTGAGTCGTTGGGAAATGTTGGACCCGATTTTAAACCCCCCCCCCCCCCCTTGAAAAAATCCTGCGTACGCCACTGCTTGCTACAATGCGACTATCCTTCAATTCTACACATAAAATGGAATTCCTATGTGGGTTATACCTTTACCACAAACATATACACAATACTGCTTTTATATCGTTAATAATATTTCCTATTATGGAATAATTATAAAGTTATGCTCATTATCATAATACTAAAACTATTACTAACGATGTGACCGCTATAACTTTTAAAAACTTCCAGGCAAATTGCTGATTTTTCACTATACAATCTCAGATCTAAAGTACAAAGGGCTAAAAAATAAAGCTGGATTAGAGTGTAATGTTGAATTTTTAGAGCCTCTAACAATACCAAACAGAAATTAGACACCGTTTTATGTTTGTAATTCTTACATGCATTACTTTTTCATTAACAAATTGATTTAACCTATGTTACTAAAAGGAGGTTTATTAAAAAATAATCTTTGATGGTCGAAATCTAAGATAAGAGTGGAAAGAAGAAGAACAAGAAAAGATTACAAAGAATTATGAAGTTAGAAATTTGTATAAATAAATTGAATTTCTGTATAAACGTCTCATCTATAACTACGACGCTCCAACAATAGTACATGAACTATTATTCTTTCTTTTTATATATAAGGGAGGGTTAGAATTTCTATTCGAAGGCTATTGATGGACTCGTTGCTAGGATATATAAGTGCCTACACAAAAATATGAAAACTTATTTATAAATGTCATGTCCTACAATAATATCAGTCAATACATACAATATACAATAATACATAATAAACAAATCACTATTATTGTATGAGCTATTAAAGTAACGAAATCATTTTTTTATTCCACATACAAAGAATCTTGCGCTACGATTGGTCAAAAGTAAATCACGTGATGAAAGATAGTTCGCCCATCATTGATGGGAGAAGAAAAGTTCGTTGAACTGTGTAGATAGTAGTACTATCTGCACAGTGCAACGCACTTTCACTAAAGATAGTAGTACTATCTACACAGTGCATCGCACTTTCATTGAAGATAGTAGTACTATCTACACAGTGCAACGCACTTTCTTGTATACGTTGCGTATACGTACGTACGTAGGTACTGCATGCACTATACGTATCGTACACCGTTTGCTAGCTGTTAATTGATGTTGTGTTGCTCTAAAATGACGAAAGAAGTGAAATGTTTCCGATGTGAAATATAAAGCAAATAATCACCTTTTGGTTTCAGGCGATGGCAAACTATCTCTTCCTCGGTGATCTGAATGTATACGCTATCTTTCATCAGCTTCGCTTCGGAAAGATAGCTACATCTAGATCGCCTCGGAAGTGGTAGTTGTCCCATAACCTTCACCAACGGTAATTATTTGCTTACTATCATCTCGGCCATTATCAAGTACTACGAAGAGCTTTAATAGTCAATGTATACCAACGAGGAGTACGCAAACAAAATTCCCCGATTTACTATAAAGAACTAATGTTTTTGCTCTTCTATAGTTCAATATGTGGCATGTAATTATTGGCCATACGGAATAGCTTACACAGCGTATGGAAAGCAAAATCCAGGAATCCGAATCACGTGTAATTACAGAATGACAGAAACTGTCTCGACACGGTTACAGGCTGTTCACAACTCTACTTCTGCCGGCTGGAAATCCTCAAACTTTTCCTCTTCTCGTTTCAAAGACGGACTATCCAGGATCCCTATCTTATCGAAGTTGTATCTTGTCTTCGGGTTCTCTTTGCCTTCGTAGCGGCTCTCCCGAATCACGAGCATCTGCGTCCGTAAGCTGAGACGATGGGCAAGTGGCGGCTTGAATGCGCATCGAGTATTGATGATCCTACGTAGCGGCGTCGGGGGCAACGCCTCGCTCATCGAGATCGTATCCTCCTCATCTAATTCGTCGTCATAGTCTTCGGCGTCGTCGCTGTCGTCACTCCAGCTTCTCTCGAGGAGGCTTTGGCGGCTGGGGCTGTCGTGGATGGTCGTGGAGGCTCGGAGTTCGAGTTTAGTTTTGCTGGCGGCCTTGTCGCGTTTGAAAAGCTCGAAGGCTGTTTTATACATTTCGGTGATTGTGTTCGCTATCTCCTGGGCCTGGTCGTCTTTGGTGCAAGCTGCGACGTGGACCCTCAATGAGACCTACATGAAAGCAAAGAGAAAAATAATGAATATGACAATTCCACGGAAATCATAAAAGTGGCAATAACTCTAGAAGAGCGATGGCCCAGTGGTAGAGCAGTGGTCTTGTATAACCGGAAACCCCCTTGTTTTAAGCCAAGTAGATGCGTTGGGCCCAGTGTCCGCCCATTAGAAAGCATATTTTGTTATTCTGTACAGGATTGTTAATATTTGCTGGTTTCATTTCAGGCTGAAACGATGCTTCAACCTCAGTTCTGCTGAACGACGTTTCGTTATACATGTACCAAGGAAACGTGTAACCTCTTAGTTAAACGTCGTTCAGACGAGATTAAATCTACTTATTACACAACTATACAATAATAATATAGTAATATGAT